>JABXWE010029979.1:0-11881 GCA_014611495.1 Limonius californicus
CTAATGTTAGTTCTGTTTTCTTGCCGCCCGCAAAGCGACAATGGTTCTGTTGTAGTACAGGGTCGGGCAAAAGTATGGAACAATGCAAATATCTGTAATACTACAACCGCGATTTGCCTACATGCAGGTTCCGGTATATGATGGGTACAATGTTGGTACTGGTAGTTTAAAAGGATTTTGGTATAGCCGGAAATGATATAAACTTTTTGTTTTAAATAGAATACCCTGTATATTTTTGGTGGATCGAAGGAACTCTGTTTTGCGAGTTCAGTGATATAAGATTTGATGCTTTAATTTTGAATATGTGAAGATACTGAATAAAACACTCAATAATAATACTACTACGTAATGTCTATTTATTATTACCTAACAAAACAAAACAATAAAACAACGAAAAACAAACAAATAAAAAAATACAAATAATATCATTTGACAAAATGCTCAAAATGACCACCATTTACTTCTTGGCAGTAACCAAGTCTGTATACAAATCCTTCAGTTATGTACATACATTACAAAACCCTCTACGGGAATTCCTCTCACTTCACCAACAATTCTCAATTCTTCCAAATTATTTACTCGTTCGGTATAAACTCTATAATTTAAATGTCCCTAAACAAAGAAACATGGAAACCACCAGATGGCAACCATGAAAACCAGATAGACCATGTATTGATAGAAGGAAGGCATTTCTCAAGTATAATAGACGTAAGATCTCAAAGAGGAGCAAACATCGACTCAGATTACTACCTAGTAAAAGTGAAAGTAAGACAAAGAATGGCAACAATACAAACTGATAGAGGCCAAGCAACAAAGAAGATAAATGTATCAAAACTAAATGAAGAAGAGGTAAAAAAGGAATACAAGAAACAAATAGGAGCAAAACTAGGAGAAGGTGCAGAAATTAACGCAATCGAAGAAAAGTGGAACAATCAATAATGGCCACGGCAGAAAACATAGTGGGAAGAGAAAAAAACAACGCAGGAAATCGTGGTTCGATGAAGAATGCGAGAAGGCACTGAAGGTAAAAAATGAAGCCAAGAAAAGATCACTCGCAAGAACCGAGAGCCGCAACAGAAGAATACAAGAGGTAAAGAAAAAACGCAAACAAAATAATAAGGCAAAAGAACAGACAATATGAAGATCGAGAAATACAAGAATTACAAGCAATGAAGGATCAAAACGAAACAAGGAAATTTTATGAAAGAACTAACAGTCTAAGGAAAGCCTTTAATTCTAGGGTAATCTGTGTAAAGATAGTGAAAGTAACATAATAAGTGAAAAGAAAAAAGTGTTAGAACGGTGGGCGGAACACTTTCAGGAACAATTAAACATCCAAACAGAGGAAGGTAGACAGCAAGAAACACCAAGATACCACACAGCAGAAATCTACACCTCAACCTACGAGGAGGTAGTTGAGGCAATTAAAAGGTTAAAAGATAATAAGGCAGCAGGACCAGACCAGATAGCAGCGGAGCTAATAAAACACGGAGGCGCAAAGCTATGGCGAAGATTACACAAATTAATGGATGAAATATGGGAGCAAAAAAGAATGCCTGAGGATTGGACAATAGGAAGTATATGCCCAATATACAAGAAAGGAGACAAGATGGAATGCAAGAATTATAGACCAAAAACACTCCTGAATACAACGTACAAGATACTAGAAAAAACACTATACAACAGGTTATTACCTTACGAGGAAGAAAACACAGGAGAATACCAATGTGGATTCCGTCTAGGCAGGTCAACAACAGACCAAATATTTACAGCAAGATAGATACTCGAGAAGATGGAAGAATTTAACGTGAAAATCCACCACTTATTCATAGATATGAAGGCAACATATATGACTCTGTAATAAGAACGGAAATCTGGAAAACCATGGAAAAATTTGAATTTCCAACAAAATTAATAAGATTCAGCAAAAGGACAAAAGTGCAACTGTATAAAACGCTAATTAGACCAGTAATCATATACGAATCAGAAGCATGGTGTCTAAACAAAAAAGAAGAAAAACAATTAGAAACATTCGAAAGGAAAATTCTGCTAATTTATGGCCCAATCCAAGAAGGAGGACAATGGACGAAGAGGTATAACTTCGAAATGAAAGCCCTATATGACGAACCATATATAATTAAACATATAAAATGTAAGAGAATAAGATGGCTGGGACATGTGCACAGAATGGGGAAAAAAAGAACACCAAAACAACTCATCAATGGCAAACCAGAAGGAAAAAGGAAAGTTGGCAGACCAAGGAACAGATGGATGGATGCAGTGGAAAGAGACCTCAAACAACTGAACGTAAACAACTGGAAGATGATGGCAGAAAATAGGGCGCGTTGAGGCAAGATGCTGGAGAAAGCCAAGATCCACCCAGGATTGTAGAGCTCTGAAGAAGAAGAAGAAGAAACAAAGAAATCCAATGGATCAGGATGGATCAAACGGGCGATACAATAAAACCCTTATTTAGAAACATGTTTTTTTAATGCTGAAAATTCAGAGCGCAATTAGAAAGGTGTTCCGTTCTGATAAAATTAAATGTTATTAGTTAAATCCCTTTCTTTCTCAAAAGCAGGAACAAATTGGTTTTCTAAAAGTTTTTAAAATTCTCTGTGCAATTAATCGAACATCAACACAACACAACACGAACCAAGCAAAACTAGATAACTTTGCAAAACTGTTTACGCTTCTAACACGTGCTAACAATTACGAAACATTTTATTATTGTATCTACAATTATTAAAAATGAAGGACCTTGCCCAAGAGTCGGATGGTTAGGGCTAACAAAAAAAAAACGAAAAAAGGAATCAAACCTCATGAACTCCGAACTCGTACAAAAGAGTTGTATCGATCTATCAAAAAATATATAGGGTATTTTATTTAAAATAAGAAGGTTGGTATCATTTTCGGCTAAACCGGCAGTCGTTTTAAACCGCCACTACCTTCATTGCATCCGCCATATATCGGAAATATTATGTAGAAAATTTTGTAGAAATCGCGGTTGTCATAGTAGAGACATTTGCATTGTTCCGTACTTCTGTCCAACCCTGTATAAATAATATAATAAAATAAGAAAATAGAAGTGAAAACTAAAATGTTGTAAATTTAGATTATTTTTAGAAAAGGACGTTGATGGTTAATTTGTTCTTATAAATACTGCTAAATCAATTGAGCAAATATTTTTAAACAGTGTGAAAGTAAGTATGGGCTTTCTAAACACCATTCCGGGTAACCACGAGATGGGGTAACAGCATGTAACTTTTTGTTTTAATTCTATTGCTTTGAAACTTGAAATGTTATTTTTTTATTATTAGCCCGCAACATCCCATTGTTGGGCAAGGGCCTCCCCCATAAGGGGGGTTATTGATTTTGAAATGTTAATAAATAATAAATTAAATACACTTTTTTGTAAATATTAAGACTAAGAACCCTAAAATTGCATATGAAGTTAAGTTTTTATAAATTAAAATATATACATTTAATAAAATTACTTGGCTTGTTTTGACTATTACGTTTTTTTAATGTTAATAGGGCTATAGAAATTCCCCATAATCAAGATGGTTCCCAGATTCCAATGCGATGCTCGGAATTTCGCTACATACTGGCCAAGTAGGATTAAAATTATCCATACTAGTTTGCTATGTAACCCATACTAGTAATGTTACTCAATAGAGTGTTAGAGTTACGGTAACTACCATATCTAAATATTTTTTAATGCACCTTCCGACATACTCATCAGGCCAAAATAATACCATATATTCAATTTAATTTTACCAGTTACATTAATGTCATTTTTTTAATTTCCCCAGCACCAACAAGTTTGAAACCCACAGAGACCTCTACGGTCAAACATAAAAAGGACGACTCCCACACTGCACAGAAAAATATGTAGTGGGTGTTAAGTTTTCTTTAAAATAAAATTTTGGACGGGGGCCCTTAGAAATTCCCACTCAATATTATTACCGTTCCCATTGAAGAAGTGGACACAAAAAGCACATTAATCTCGTAAGACTGTTGTCATCAACTCCTCACTCTTCTCTTTTAATTTTAGCAACTTGACACACTTTGCTTCTCTCGGCTCTTGCTGAAATTTCTCCAATCGTAAATATTTTATAAATAACGTTTGTTAAGCGTGAGTCACACACGTGGTCCAATTTTGATGCTTTTCTTCGGATACGTCACGCATTGCGCATTTATTTTGCATTGCAATATATTTTGCAGCGGGGGTGGTTTCGATTTTTGTTTGAGGTTTGCAAAAATTTGTGTATATGTCCCTGAATTACTAGTTTTTGTACCTTTTTAGTGTTAAGATTTAACTAAAACGCACTAAATATTTTTATATATTATTTAAATAAATGAATGTGATTTTATCAATGAATTTGTTGCGTTTTTTAATTTTCAGCAGGAAAATCGAATCGCAATTCTGTTGAAATTTTTATTGGCAAACACAAAAGCAACATCCAAAAATAAGCGCCCGAAACTTTAACGCAATAACAACACAGCTGTATTTTCTTTTTCCCAATTTTCCAGTTTTTCAGGGCATAAAATATTCCGTTTGTAACGTAAAAAACCCGTTTTTTGGAAAATAAAATCTGATGAAAATTCAAGCACAGCGTGACAATTGTAGGCTGAGAAATCGACTCACTTGCCACAAAGGTCTAGAAGGTCCAGGCATCTTGTGTTCTGCTCACTTTTCACCACAAGCTAAACTTCAGGAGTTTTCACGTTGAATGATTCAACGGTTTCAGGTTAACTACGAATATTTCAGGAGTGGCCACTCTTATAGCTCGCGCCACGTAATTGCCATTACGCAAGGTCACGCTATCACAATAACAAGCCTTAGGTTTTTGCTGAAAACCTGAAAACCGCCCCCGGTTGTACAGAACGAGAATCGGAACGCTACAGAAAAAATAAATATTATGCTTAGTTACTGAAAATACTTGAAAGACAAAATGCAACCGAGAAATTCAAGATGTTGGGCTTTGTTTCGAATTGGCCTCTGTCACCAAATCATAATCCTCAAGATTTCTTTGAGGGAGTGATACATAAATTCAGTTTGTATTAACCCCGATACGATTACCATGGACTGTTATGGGCTATATATTTTTAAACGCCATTATGTTGTTGTATGAAATAGCTAATTGTGGTGTTAAAATTAATTAATTTCTTAAAACGCCGAATAACGTAAACCAACTAAAAACGAGTTTTTCGTTATAAAAATAAAAACGAGTGATTTTAAAATAGAAATGCAATTTTAAGAACTTATACTCATTTATTTAATAAAGTGATTCGAGTGAAATGTCGTAGTTTATATAAAGCTATTGATTTCCAAAGGCAAAAACATGGTTTTACCACCACCATCAAGTCCAAAGAAAATTGCAGTTTTCCTGCACTACCTGAAGAAGAATTAGATACGGTGTCCATAAAATATTACACGTATGCAAACCAATTTTCACTGATGCGATTTTTTTTTTTTGATAGTGGTAATAATTTTAACAAAAGAATAGCGTTTCGGAAGAAAAATTCTCTGGCCTTTTAATAACTTAAGATTAAGATTATATTGACCACTAAAGATTTAATGTAGCATATTATAAAAATTATTTAATTGAAATAAACCAAATTTTACAATAAATGAAGAAGCTGTTTTTACAGGCAAATTCATATATTTCTTATTGATATGATACTATGTATAAGAAGGACCCGAAAGCAACTTAAAGATCCAAAAATTAATAATGTAAAAGTAAACGTTAAATCGATTAGGTCGTAAACCTTTTTTACATATTTTATGCATATTTTTATATGTAGGATTGTGACACTTTGATAGCTACGTTGATATTTCAACAGCAACGAGAAGCCAAACGCTGTTTGTCGCATTTAAACTTGTTGGTGCATGTTCTAATTCGATCGTCAATGTGGGGTATAAATTACAAAATTGATTTGTTTTCATTAACTGTTACAAATAAGTCAATAATAATTGAGTCAAATTATCAAAGAATTCTTATAGGTATAGGTGGAAAAAGGCTTACAGCTTAGCTCAGAGAAGTAAGGGGGAGTTCACGGAAACCACTTACGGGAGGGAAATCTTCCTAGTTGTGTACAAGATAGGTCAAAATTAACGGGCGCCAACTTCCAAATCACAGCAGATTACCAGTTCTCGTGGAAGGCACAGGAGCCAGCAGCTTACGGGAATTGTACTTACTTTTACTGTGCCTCCTCCTATATGTAAAGCTTGAAAAGTTCATGCAAACAAAAATAAAATAAAAGATATGGTAAATTCCATGACAAATATAATTCTACTTCTTTTAAATTACTGACACATGATACAAAAAATATAACGATTACAATAAAAATGGTAATATTTATGGTTAATTAATACAAGGGTAATTGAACGTTCAAATCGCCGTTCCTGGCTTACGGCATTTCATTTCTTATAACAAATCTAAGCAGCCAGTGGCGTCTGAATTTACAAAAAAATACAATTTATGATTCCTCCTTACAGTTAACAGAAAAAAGAAAATGACAATTGGCGACTGAAGGTCGCTTCTTGTGGCACCAAAATAAAGAAACACTTGAAATTTGAAAATGAAACTCGGAAAAAGTTTTTCACAACACCAGAAACAATTTCTTTTACCTTAGTGTTCGTTAAAGGGAGTAGAGAGAGAAAGAAAGGCAGGCACAATTTTGGGGTGTTCTTAAGATGCAGGAAAAATCCGAAGGCACGCCCCTGAAGACTGGATCGAATGGAGTCAACGCTAAGATTTCATCACATTACGAAATATGGTGCAATAGTTCCAGAACAATTTAACACGTAGGACGTAGGTCAAGCGCGTAGACAAAATATTAATCGGCATCTCTCAATGATAACAACAAAAAGTTCACAAAACTGTATTCGGGAATTAACAATATAGTAATCGGCTACAGAGCGCCAACTAAAATATAACTTTAATTCAGATGAAGTAGCCAAATCAAACGAACATAACATCCTTCCTCTCTGAGAGCAACTTGAAATTCCAGAATTGTACGTGGGGGCGTATTCCGTGCAGCGACACGTCTTCTTAATGAATCCCATATATGTTCGATCGGATTACCATCAGGGGAATTTGCTGGCTAGTCCATTCCATTCATTCCCATTTCATCAAATTAGCTGTTAATGATAATTGCTCGATGTGGACGAGCATTATCATTCATAAACATGAATTGTTTCTCCACCGCAGCGGTGTACGGAATAACAATGAGTTGCACAATCTCATCCAGATACCTGTGGATAGTAACAGAGCCATTCTGAATTAAATAAAATCTGTATGACCTCCAGCACTTATCCCTGCCCATACCAACATACCGTAGCCGTTCGTATTATGGCCGTTTCCTACATAGTTGATTATTTCGTGTTCCGGATTCACGCCTAATTAAACACGTCTATTACTTGATCACAAAGTGAATCTGGACTCGTCACTAAACAACGCTCGTCCCCAGTCATTATAGTCCCAATTCACAAACTCCTCTGCCCACATTCAAGTGGAATGCAAACCAGTGGTCTTCGAACATATAGGTCCACATCATGAAGACGACGATTTATTGTTTGTGTTGATATCAATCTCCCAGTAGCAGCAGCAAACTCATCTCGAAGCTGGGTTGCATTAAGTGTTCGCTTTTTACGTGCGAGAGGTAACCATCACCTCTTGGTCTTGTTGATGCTGGTCGACTTTGTCCTTGTCTTCGCCGAACTTCTCCTTCCAAAAACCGATTACAAAGTCGAAACATTACACTGTGACTCACTCCAAATACTTGATCAACAGCTTGACCGTTTCCGCCAACCTTCCAATTGGCCTACGGCCCTCTAATGCAGATAGATCATGGCGCTGTTCCATTCTTAATCCAATTAAAATTAAAAATCACCATTAGTAACCAAGAAAGTGAATATCTAAACTTTGACCAAAAGCGTGTTGACGCGTGTTTTACTACCTTCCAGCGACAATTTAGAAACTGTAGAAACTACAAATGAAAACGGGACAAAAAGCGTTCGGTTTCTTGTTTAAAAATATTACGATTGAAATACAAAAATACATGCAGGTGTTATTTTAACTACCTGTTTTGGTTAGTATTACAATGGTGGTGGTGGTGAGGTTCTACACCCCATGAAGAAGTTTGACCTGCAAGACGCAAGGTCAGAACTCCCATATCCTTGCTCTCACACCCTGTTGTCGCGTGCCAAATTCATGACACGTGGTGATGCGGTGACCATCACACAGTAAACCGCATTATTACTCTTAGTTCATTCTAACTCAGGTACCCAATTACGGGGTAGGCCGCCTTCCAGGCATGGAGTCGGGGGTTTGAACTCCCGACCTTTGGCATATATCCGTTAATTGTTCCGAGCAATGTAAAACTATGGCAAATAAGAGGCAGTACAGATCAGTAATTTTATGCAGTAATGTTTAACAATGCCAAATGTCATCCTCAAACGTATAACTGTTTTCGATCTTTAACACACATTTTTAACATAACTTCGCTAATTACTTTCAACTATCTGCGATCACTAAAATACTAACGGTAGAGGGCAGAGGAAACTAATTATATAAAATTCTGCGAAACGATTAAAATAAGGGTTCCATAACGAATCCCTATAGTCCGACTATCTGTTCATTTATTCATGGCAAAATAATAAAGCCAACTTAACTAATTTTTATGAACAATTTCAATGTTGTTAAGAGTATATAAACACTGTCACTACATTAAAACTTTTATTCATTCTCTGAATGTCATTAAAAGTTGCAAAATTACATCTCAGAAGAAACAAAGGATAATTATCTGACCAAAAGCTGTTTGTAATTAATTCTCACCACAAAGGAGGCAAAACCGATGCCACAGTAAAATGTTCGAAACTTTAAATGAAATGAGAATGTGTCAGTGGCAAAGTAAGGCTGAGCCTATTCTAAATTTTTGAACATAATTTTGTTTATACATGGTGTCTGTAAAATGTGTGGGCACAGCTTAACCAAAGACTTCTGGGCCCAACATAACCCAATGTTATATTCATTTGATTTTGTGCCACTCTGTCTGGATTAGAGTCCTACTCTAATGCCGCTTCATTGGAATTAAAATTCTATTTTAATTCCCATCTTCTTATGTCGATTGCAGTTTTCGTTATTTTTCTTTTAAATTTAATTTATCAGGGGCCGATTTCACAAAGCCTTGAAGTTTCCCTTTGTAGGCTAGAATTGCCGATTTATGTTTTGTCTGCCCTGACCCTGGACACCTTCTGCGAATTCACGTGTCAAATTGTTCTGGAACTGTTTCATCACATTTCGTAATATGGTACAATCTTTTTGGGGAATCCAGGTTCCCGTTGCGTTGAGTTCTTCAGTCAGCCTTCTATCTTTGTTGACTCCGGACCCCCCAAATTCTATCTACGGAGGGAGAGGGGCGCAAATATGTCGAGCGCTGCAGGGGCGGCTTGGGTTTTCGATGGGTCTTCATCAGGTGTGATTTTCGTTTCGCTATTTTACCGTGGGGTGAAACACACTGAATTTTATCCTTGTGAAAGCAATTCATTGCGAATTTGCCGATTGCCTTTGGCGGATTAATATCGATCCCAGTTCCTGTCCCTCTGTTAGTACCGTAGGTGGGATGACCGCATCGAAGTTTTGGGCCCTTGATGTTGACTCCATTCCATCCAGTCTTCAGGGGCAGGCCTGCGGATTTTTCCCGCATCTGGTTAACGACATTGTGCCTGGCTCCGTCTCGCTGTTCAAAATTCAAGGTAAAGAACTAAGTTCTTTGCGCTGTGAAGACAGAACCCTTTTTCCCGTCAGCTTGCACAATTTCCAGGGATTGAACCCTTTTTATGTAACAAGAAGCGACCTTCAGTCGCCGACTGTCCTTTTATTGTGTACTACAACGTTTAGAGTAATTTTTTTATATATACTGTGTCACTCCTGTAAGCTCCGGCGTCACTGGCCACGTAGGTGCTTGGAAAATGTAAATGACGTATGCCAGCGGCAGCGAGTTTTTTTGTCTGATTTTGTCAAATTAAAAGCCTGTAATATGGAACTATAAAATCGCCATTTGCTATCATTCTTTTGTACTTTTGTCATTCCCAATAATCTAATTATAAGTGTGTTTACTGCCTCTTTTATTATTGTGCATTCTGTATTTGTGTGTGTACGAATTTTGCAATCTTTATAAACAAGAAAAGTGAGTCCGATTCCCGTAAGCTGTCGGCCTGTCGACCTTCCACGAGAACCTACAATCAGCTGCATTTGGAAGGTGGCGCCCACTAATTTTGATCCACTCTGTACACAACCAGAAATATTTCTTCCCGTAAGCGGTTTCCGCGAACCTCCCCTACTCCCCTACGCCTCTGAGCTATGCTGTAGGCCTTTTTCCACCTATCCAGTTACGGGTCGACGGAAAAGCCCGTTTGGCCCGTAACACCAACTTACCTACAGACAAAAGTGTACGGTTACGGACTTACAGCCTTCTAAAGTGAGACTTGTCCCATCAATTTTCTGCATATAGTTATGGTAATAGTTAGATTAACGTTTTGAAATTTAATGTGCATACATTACTCATCAAGACTGCAGGGTAGAGCCTATGGGTTCCGGTTCACTTATTAAAACGAAACTATAGGCGTCTGAAGTAGGAGCGGACGCCGTTTGGACGCCACCGTTAGGGCGCCGCCATTAGGGCGCGTAGACATTAGGGCGCGGATCGTTAGGGCGCGTGGACATTAGGGCGCGGACCGTTAGGGCGTGGATAGTTAGGGCGCGTGGACATTAGGGCGCGGATCGTTAGGGTGCGGAACGGTAGGGCGTGGAACAGTAGGGCGCGACAACTTTGCTAAATTTGTTTGTTTGTTAAGTTTGTTTGTCAGACTAAAGTTAGCTTGTAGGAGTGAGAAAAATGTGTCAACCGGCTATTGAATTTTTTTGAATATGCAACTTAACATACATCATCCAGTATCTTCAAAAGTGTATGACGTTACAAAATTCAAATAGAAGTAAAAAGTAAAATCACTCAAAAGAACCGACCTTCTTTTTTTAATAATAATAATTTGGGTTTCCTGTGGTTTTCAAAATGAAATATTTGCGTACAGATTTGTATGCAATGTAGAAAATTATGTTTGATTTTTTAAACCTTTCTAGGTTATATTAATAATGGTTAATAGGTTATTCAACGTTATATTGTAGATTTATTAAAATTTTCTTCCCCCGCAGTGCTATCAGATCTAAAAACGGTTTTAACAAATGTAATGGTCAGAATCACTAATCCCCTAATTATAATTATTAAACAGCTAAATACGTATTAGCGTAGACTAATTATTAGTTTATGGTATTAGTCAATCTTCAAAACTGTATAACTAAAAAAATGCGGATAGAAGCATTAGTAAAATCATAAGTAAATGGCAACCCTTTTTTTCTGCACTTCTTGTTTTTAAAATAATTTTATTATTAGGTTATCACTTGCTTTTCCGGTTATTTACAGATTTTATGTAATAAGTAATGCAGAAAATCTTATGTACTATCTTTGATGAGTTCTTAATAACTGCTAATAATTACCTATTTCAGGTTACCTATAATCAAAATTTCCTTCTCCTGCAGAGTAGTTCAGTCTGACAACAATTTTAGCATATGTAAACAGTATTGTATTTTTTTATATTGATCACCGACATTCTATTAGAAGGAAAACTAATTTGAATGTTATAGTACCAAGAATGATAAAAACAATCACTCAAAGGTCACTATATTGGTGCAGTATTATTTAACAAACCTCCTCGTATCTTAAAAACTAGATCCCTTTCAGAACATTTGTTTTGTAAGAAGATAAAAATTTGGATTTTTGAATATGACATGGTAATTTGTTTTAAATATATTTT
>JABXWE010029983.1:0-18949 GCA_014611495.1 Limonius californicus
TCTCCTATTATATCTTCTTTTTTAAAATGCTGAATACAAATTTTATTATTTTGTGTTAGTTGAGTGCCAATAATATTTGCCCATTTTGTTAATTCTTCAAAATTCTGAAATGTCCCATAACTACATTTAGTTTATTCTTAATAACAGAATAAGTAGATATAATTAACCTAATTCAATCCTTCGGTATAATAAAAGGCATAGAATGTTTTACGTAAACATATATTTACTTACTTTTGGAACACTAAATAAGTTTTGCTTATTTCCGCATAATAAACATTGCTTCATTATAATATATTGCTAAATACTACAACAAACTAACCTAAGTAATTAATTAAAGTAAATATCTTAACTCGCTAAGTTAATTCAAAAAATTAAGCGATAATTTTAGTTGAATACTAACCAAACCACAATAATTTTAGGCGCGAAAGTTAAATTTGACGTTTTAAGGTACTCGAGCGACGCTGCTGCCATCTAGCGGCCAACATTTCGTTAGGCCCATATCAAACTCGAGTGACATCACCATACAAAGGGGGTGGAGTTTGGTTTCCATGCATCTTGCCTGGAAGTTAGAATTTTATTTCATCAAAATTACACGTCCGAATGCCGTCTCGTCTGTGCTCGTTTGCTCTGGGGCGCGAGTTCTGAAATATCCTCTATAGGAGTAATACCTGGATAAATCCTTTCTTGCCAAGTGGACTTCTTTCCGAACTCTCGACCGTTTACTTCTTTTAGAACGTTTTTTGGAGCGGTGTAAGGAACCCATATTATAAGTACGTAGATAGCTAATTGGTAGCGGTTTTTATAGTTCACTTGTTCACTACGCCACAGATCACAATAATCACAAGCTCAAGAGGCTGGATTAATCTGTTAGAAACAGATACCGCACTTTTTTATGTCTTATTCAGTGGCGGATTTACCAGCAGGCTGAGTAAGGCTGGAGCCTAGGGCGGCAGATATTAGAGGCGGTCAATTTGGGACAAAAATAAAATTTTTGAAGTTATACTGCTAATGCCGCGGTAGTGTGAATTCAAACTACATGTAAAAGAGAGATAATATTTTGTCAAAATGAGAGGTAATATTTTATGTCAAAAATTGTAATGAAGAGAGACCACATTCAAAAATTTCATTTTTATTTACATTGCCGCATTTACTAATTTTCCATCTCTTTTTTACATACATTTTTGTTATGCTCTATGTGTCCTCCCACCACGTGCTGCTGTTTTTTTGCCGCGACGGGAATACTTTTGAATTTAGAAAAACTGGAAACTGCGGTAATGGTTGTTGTGTGGAATATTCGTTTGGAAAGAATAAACAAAGTGAATGTTCAAATTCAGGCTTCTACCGTAGATTTGATCACTGTTGCCGATCTTTGCGAATCTCTTTGCAAGTTTTTCGTAGCTGAACGAGAAAATTTTAAGTATTTCGAAGAAAAGGCGATGGAATTAAGCGTATCAAAGCAGTATACAAAAGACATCGACATGGGAAAAAGACAACCGAAAAGGAAAAATTTTTATGATGAAACACCCGATGAAGAAATGAGAATGACTGCGAGTGATACTTTCAGGGTTAACACATTTCTCGTCCTCATTGATAGACTCGTATCCGAATTAGAAAAACGGCAGAAGGCCTACAACAGGTTCAATGAAAAGTTTTTAATTCTGACCAAAATGAGTGAATTGTCATCATCAACCATTACAGATAAAGCCCTTTTCTTGGAAGAAATGTATCCTAATGATTTAGAGACTGACTTAGTTCAAGAATGCATACATTTTCAATGCCACCTTTCTTCTGAAAGAATTTTGGTAAAACCAGATTCTCGATCATTGAAAAGTCTATCTTCGTTCCTGCGAAAACAGAATTTGCAAAACGTTTATCCAAACTTGGATATAGCAGTTCGCATGGCTCTATATACACCACCGACAAATTGTTCGGGTGAGAGAAGCTTTTGTTGCTTAAAACGGGTGAAAAATTATCTAAGATCTACCTTAAGCCAAGAAAAGCTAAACGCCTTAGCTCTTTTGTGCATAGGGTCAGAACTAATGAACAAGATTTCATACGACGAGATAATTGATGATTTTGCGAATAGAAAATAGCACAAAAAGAAATTGTAAAACTTTCATAACTTAATTGAATTTCATCGTCATCATCAGCCGGATTGTTACCAGAACCAAATAATTGAATGTATTGTTTTTAAACTGTATAAGTAAGCGCACTAAAAATTAATTCATTGCGTTTACCGAATGTACATTATTGGGTAAGTAGTATTAGGGTATACCTTACCCCGCCTTATTAGTAGTACATGATTGAGCTTTTATTAGCTCAGAAATATACCCAAAAACTATTTATTGTGTAATCTTAACTAAATCGTTGGATTATAGAAATAATCTAGGAACTGACACTTGTAGAGGTCGGTAGGGGCGGCAAAATTTGAATAGCCTACTGGCGGCAAATGTGTAAATCCGCCACTGGTCTTATTTTGTCTGACAATGAAACG
This sequence comes from Limonius californicus, assembly GCA_014611495.1. Taxonomy (NCBI): domain Eukaryota; kingdom Metazoa; phylum Arthropoda; class Insecta; order Coleoptera; family Elateridae; genus Limonius; species Limonius californicus. The sequence goes on from JABXWE010029983.1 coordinate 2,495, forward strand.
ATCAGCAGCACTGAGCTAATGGTAAATAAAAACCAAGAACGTGCTGATTGCGACCACGTGCACTAGGAATGCCTTCCGAAATTGACCGAAGTTTGCCGGCAGCCGCCGAGTATCGTGATGAAATGGTGATGAAATAAATATTTGCATTTTTAGACTTATGATCAATTATTTGAGCGATGCGATACTAGTAGCGACATCTCATCAACGAACCCTGTCAACTCTAACCTACCAACCCAGCCTTAATGCATTTGTTACATATTTTCAAGTAGCTATCTGTTTCCGTTTACTAACAGTTAGAATACAAAAAAATCAGCTGACAGCGTCCTCTACTATAAGCACTAATGCGTATACATTGAAAATGTTAAACTTCTCCTCTAGTAGATGTGCATACCAATTTTTGGTTTGATTCACCATTTTGTTTCTGAAATACATATATACAATATTAAAAAATTTTTTTGTTTCTATAAGGTGCTATAACTTCTTAAGGAAACACTTTTGTATTAAGATATGTTTGGTTTAATCAACATATGTGAAAATTTATTTACTACACTTTACTAAAAAGCACTTTAAATAGGTACTACTACATTCTGTATTTAAAATCATACACAGTGTTTTTGGTGAGTATTTATTTTTTCCTTTATTGAAATTGTTTCACATGTTCATATGTGGTTAAGCAAAATCTAAATCAAATCAATCCAACTGCATTCCTTCGTCGTCATCATCATCAGGTTTTTTTGGTTGCTTCCCATCTTGACTTTTCTTGTTCTTTTCCTTATTACTACTATTTCCACTTGCATCTTCAGTGTCCGTTTTTTCCAAAGCCTTTACGAAACCAGCCATATTACCTTGAGTAGCAGCAGCCACAGCATCAGGATTTACTACTAACTGAGACACTATGGGTCCCAATTGGCCTGATTCTAGTGCAGTGGAAAATTGCTGTACTGCCTGTGAATAATTATATTCATTTTATTGGAGGGTGCAAACATTTGTTTTTGGATAAAAGTAAGGAAAAAGAAAAAATAAGTAGGAACACTACTGAGACATACAGGCTGTTAAAGGCCTGTTTTATTACAATATAAATTTTCAAACTTTACATAACTAGGCTTGTGATATCATAGCGCCATGCTTTAACAACATTATAGTTTAGTAAAACTGTAATTAAACTTTCTAAGAAAAACATAGTCGCATGAAGAGACAATAAATATTTCTGTAAACAAATAGCTTCTACTCGAGCATGTAGGATTAAGGTGTAATGGAAATGTTAAGATAACACAAGACTCGATGTAAAAACCACCTCTTATATTATGTTTAGCATAACAAATCTTTCTAATTTTGTTTAGGCTAAATGCACTTGTTAATTATTGACAAATGTTGTACAGGATTTATTTAAAAGTTAGTTTTCTAGACTGATATATACCATAGAGAATTACTGTAATTTGAATAGACAATAAATTCCTATAGATCGAGTCATGGAAATCAAATAACTGAAAGTACATGAAGTTGTGTGTTATGAAATATTTTCATTGCATTTCTTGTTTATAAGTAAGCGCTATCAATTTAAAAAATAATTGTTTTCCATACATAAAAATGGTAAGTGTTAAAAACAAATAAAGATATAAAAAAAAACATATTTTTTATTGTAAACAATTATTTGGGGCATGAGAGAAGAGAATGAGAGTGGGATGGAGAGGGGAGGGAGGGAGAGAGATAGAGGGGAGGGGGAGAGAGCAGAAAAGAGAGAGCCGATAATGGAGTAAGAGAGAGCAGAGACGGGGAGAGAGAGCAGATAAGGGGGAGTAAGAGTGAGCGGAGAAGGGGGAAAAAGAGTGAGCGGAGAAGGGGTAGAAAGAGAGAGACATCGGAGAAGGGGGAGAGAGAGCGGAGAAAGCAGAGGGAGACGGCGGAGAAGGGGGGAGACAGTGCAGAAGAGGGAGCAAGATAGAGCAGTGAGGGAGGGAAAGAACGAAAAACCGAAGATGTGAGAGGATAGGCACGAGAGAAGGAAGAAAGAGAGGGGGTGAGAGAAAAGAAGAGGGGAGGGAGAAAACCAAAGAACCATGGGAAGAGAGAGAAAGAATCAAAGAACCGTAGAGACAGAGAAATTAGCACATGTGTACAAATCTTTACTTAACTGTATGTCATTTTAAGCCAATTACCGTCATTTTAATTCAGAATTTGATATCTATTTTTTTGCTGGTATTACAGTAATACATACTTGGTATATCTGCCAAATATGGTTATCAATGGCATATAATTTGTTTGAATTTACATAATTTGTAACAAAATTTTTAAAAATTAGTTTGACTGCACTGCACTTGCCTGCTGAAATTGTGGAGAAGCAAGGGTAGAACGCAACTGATCTTCTGTTGTTCCTCCAACAGCTGGTAGGTGATTTTCTAGTTGTTGAATAGCATCGCTGTTATTGAGTAACCCCGAAAGAGCGTCTCCAGTTAAAGCTGTAGATAGATCAACTGTAAAAGTTAGTAAACATAAATATGGATAACAATGGAAATTAGATGCACCTTCTACAATAAAGAATATACACAATGTAGTTGATAACATTAAAATCTCCATTGTTATGCATAGTGCTTATTACAACTTTTATTGAAATATACAGAAGGATGAAAAGATTATTTATATTGCCATGTGTTTTAGCATTTATTTCTTGCATGGAGTTAAATTTAAAGGTGTGACAACTATTACCATATGGAAAATTAGTTCAATTAATATGAAATAAAGGACCAAAATGTTTCTGAAGATGTAAAATATAAAGTTAATAACTAAACACAGAACTTGTACTAAACGATACTTTAAAAAAAAATTGACATTTCTGTTTAATCAGGTGTGGAAATTTGTTTTCAAGTCTTGCATTTTATTTTAGAAGGAATGGGGGCGAAAATGGTCACATTTAATTCTATTAAAAATAATTCTTTGATAAGGTTTTTGTTAAATCTGCATCTATTGCACTGCCTGCATATTTAATTTTTTTACCAATGGTTGAATCTCTATCAGAACTGGTTTTTAAAATAACAGATTATCAAGTTTTTGTATGCATTCAAATGGCTAATTTTTTTCAATTCAGTTATATTAAGGTGTAGTAACTCAAAGAAATGTATAAGCAAAATGTAGCAAAATTGAGTGATACACACTCACAAGTAAAATTGATAATAGAGCAGAAAAAACTATACATATTCTTTTTAACATACTGAATATAAAATGCTAATATCCATTTATTTGTTTTTGATTTAATACTTTCCCATCTATTTTAAGTCAAGATTTTAATTTCATTTTTTTATCTTGGAAAAATACAAAACAATATCAATTTCACATTGCTGATGAATCAAATTATGTTACCAAGCTTATATCAAAGACATTCTTTGTGGTAGATTTTTTTGCAGCCACTTTAAATACATAATACCCACATATTCATAATTTTTTTTTCATATCTATTTATAGATTTCATGCACTTGTTGTGAGGTATGCTCGTATTGCTCATTTTATTAGAATTTTCAAAAAGATCATCCTGATACCACTAACCCAATAAACTGGGTGAACCTTAAAAACTATCTTTACCAGATTGTTGATCAGGAGGAGCTGGAGCAATTCCCTGTAAGAAATTCTGTAAATCTGCCAATTGAATGGGATTATTTACAGAAGCAGTAGATTCTGTTGTTGGTGCAGTGCTACGGGTATCCTTTGCTGTATCTGTCGTGTTGGTTGGAGCAGAAGTTGCTGGTGTAGTCACTCCCACAGGAGTACTTGCTTGAGTAGCATCTGCAGAAGGAGCAGATGAGGCTACTCGGTGTGTAAGAGCAGGAGTAGCAGTTGAGCTACGACTACTACCTGTAGATGGGCGACTGCAATAAAATATTTGAGTAATCGATGCAGCACTGTATTAATTTTATATAAATTTACTTCATAGTTCCTAGTAAACTAGATAATCCGCCTATTTGTCCAACACCACCTCCAAATAGTTGCATAAGTTGGGTTTGAGACATATTATTGAGCAATGATTGTAGGTCTTGGTCATTGGATCCACCACCTTGGATACTACTTGATGGATTATTCAGGATTTCATTGATGCGCTTGCAATTGTCATCATCTTTATCAGCACGAGGTTCCTGTTCATTGTTGAAATCATATATTACTAAATTAGGTTAGTTTCGTTCAGAACAGAAAACACATGAATTTATTTCCTCGATTTTGAGAAATATTTAATTCTATATAGTAGATATAATTATAGTATTGTATAATAATAAGATTGAGGAAATAATTAATTACCTGAAGCCAAAAAAAGAAACGTCGGTTGGATGACTTAAACTTTAATAAATAAACTCTTCCAGTTGAACACTGTGGTACTTTTACATATTCGCAATCATCTGGGAAGATTATTAGATCATCTTCAACCACACCTAAATCATCAATGTATTAAATATAATACTACATAATAAATTATCTGCAAATTGTACCTGTAGTGCGGTCTTGCCAACAAAAGTGCATTAGAGAATCTTCACTCTGGTATACATATAACAAGCCTTTACGTTTATCTGGGTACACCATGCGACCTAATGAATAAACAAAGAAAATTCAGCAAATTATTACCCAGAAACTAAAATTTATACTTTAATTACCTTTTTGGCTCATCTTTCCTGCACGCATTTCAATAAGATGCTTTATACCTCCTGTGGATCCAGGTCCCGCAGCTGAACTACCAAACAGAGCTCCACCAGCTGGCATGTTGATTCTTTTTTATTAAATACCTGGAAAACAAGCCGGCCCAATGAAGAGCGGTAAAATATATTTATGGTGCATTTACAACATTTACTGTTACATGTTTTTTAAAACTTTTTTACGAAATCAGTGAAACAGTTAATAATTATAATTAATCGAAGAAGAAACGAATATCCTTTGCTTATACCGAGTCTTATTACTTTTTTGCTTCTAGCTGTACTTTTGAAAATATTTCCTGCCATTTTATCCAACTAATAGGAAATTTTTTAAAAATATTGTATCAAATTAATATCTAACAAGCTTCTACCTAGCAAAAAACTTCATAAAACAAGTTTGTCTTTCCCACTACTTAAAAAAATAAAACATTTAGGATGTGTTGCTTTTTTACTGTAAACTTTTTTACATTTTAGCACAAACTATAAAGGAAATATCTTATTGTATTGTAAAATACATACGCACAAGTTTTCCTCACACTAAATTACCCGTTTTAATAAGTTAAAAAATCAGCAAGTTCAATTTATCCAGCTAAAATTTTAGAAATATGTTATTATTCGATAGCTGGTCAAATAATTGCAATGTTTAAACATAAGCAGAAAGGATTACTAATTAAAATACAATTCAAACATTTTATTTTAAACTTACTTTTTTGTTCGTCGTACTGTGCTGACTTGCCAATTGCAATTATGAATTTTGACAGCCGACACAAACTGACAATGCGAAAACGTACGTTCAGTGGATGATGCGCATGAGCGTACATATGGGAACGTTCACATAAGGGTGAATTCTCATGACAATAACCCTACGCAAGCGACACGGAAGCAACCAATAGAACAGATCGAAATTGTCGACATAATAGCGACACTGTCGCCATGACGCCGCTAATATGTTTACGAGGGCATTTCAAATAGAAACAATTATTTTGGTGTAAAATATTTTCATACCATATAATTATAGATAAAGTATTTCTTAACATAATGTTTTATACGTGGCACCCGTGTTGGGATGTACCTAGGTAAAAATACGTAGGTACTTGTATGTAGGTATTTTCCTTGTACTTGAATACCTACTAAGCTACTTACTACCGAAAGTATCTTCCTTTTTTAAAAGTACCTTTATACCTAAGTTCCTAAATAAAGTAAGTACTACATACTTATATTACATTTGCTTTAAATTTTTTATATACAGGTTGGTTAGTTTTTCATTAACCAGTTTATATCTTAGACAATATTAGAGAAACGAGAAAAAGGAAAACCGTTCTTAGTTCCACTTTATCTACCTTTCATTTTCATAAAAAGTAGCTGTTATGTACCTACCTATAATTTTCAGGTTCATTTATAAAGTATCCGTACCTGTACCTAGATAATTTTCTAAAAAATGTATCTGTACCTGTAACTAGGTGCTTCTTTGTGTTTGTACCCGTACCTGTACCTAGGTAGTAAAAACAAGTATGTACCTGTTATAACACTGTGTGGTACACATTGTAAGTTAATGCCATACCTATTTAATATAATACAACGTGTTTCTATAATAGTTAATCAACGTTTGAGAGCATAATTATAAAACAAGAAAAATAAAGACGAAAATCATCAATAAAATTTTTTGAAAAAGGGTATACTAAGGGAGATACAGCCCCTTAACTGTCAGCTTCTAAAGATGATTTTAATTTAATATCTCGGAAACCATAAGTGATAAAATGATAAAATTTGGTATAGATAATATCTTTGTCTATTTAATCTGTCAATTACAGCATTTATTTTCATGGCCAATTCCTTTTTTTTTGTTTTTATTTTTACTGAATTAAAAAATTTAACTGATTATTAGATTCAAATTGAATTTACTCTAAAACGGTGCGTTTTATCGAAGTTTATTAAGAGTACCTTTTTTTCTTAGAATACCTTGATTTATCATAATTTTCAATAAAAGCATTTAAAAAATTGCTTACAAAAAAGTTAGAGGTAAATTAACCCTTCGCACTGCTCGCTAGAGAGACCCCTGGATAAGTTATTTAAATTATTTTAATTTTATCTGATAAAATATGACAAAGATATTATCTATACCAAATTTTATCATTTTATCACTTATGGTTTCCGAGATATTAAATTAAAATCATCTTTAGAAGCTGACAGTTAAGGGGCTGTATCTCCCTTAGTACACACTTTTTCAAAAAATTTAATTGATGATTTTCGTCTTTATTTTTCTTGTTTTATATGCTCTCAAACGTTGATTAACTATTATAGAAACACCTTGTATAATAATATATATTTTTTTTCGTTTATGGCAAGCGCTTTTGCGTTGCAGTTGGCACTTTGAAATCAATTTATCAGCCATTAGAATTTGTTGCACTCATTTCTGGACACCGTTTCTTGACAAGTATAATATATAACATACACATATACACACATAATATGCTACAACAATTATTTCCTAGTTTGTCTCTTGCAAGTGATAAGGAAAGGGATATTAAAATATTTTGGTCAAGTTTGAGGCATGAAAGATATTATATACTTCAAATAATTGTAAGGGGGAAATCCAAGGTTGCAAAAATGTAGGCAGGAGAAGAACTTCATGAAGAAGCTGTTACAAATAAATATACCACACATCTCTGGCTTAGTCTATGTGCAGTTTCATTTTGAATACTAATTACAGAACTCGGTGCGTGTCCATAGAATGCAAAAATCTGATAGATAAGTAAAATTTAATAATAGTTGACTTTGAAGTCGGTACAGAGAACATAGCCGTAACGTAACGTAATTTGCCTATTTTACACCACACGCCCCGTGTATATAAAAATAAGCATTTTTTTCGTGTTTTGGGTAATAAATGCGATATAAAAACACATACATAGATCATCATCTAGCATTCGTCGATTCATGTTTGGATGTAGGCTTCCCCAATGTCTTCCCATTTTACTCTATCTTGAAGGTACCTATAACTGTATATAAAATTAAAATAATATAGAATCGTAGTACTTACCTATCTTATTCTTCTCATATTTTATTTTTAAGTCTGAGACCTATTAAACCCAATTTCACTATTGTTTCTGTGATCCTAAAGTATAACTATGCTTTCATCTTTTCGAGAGTCCTCCAGGAAGTCTGTGTTCCTGGTCTACAATCTTTTGCACTTTTGGAAAACTTTTCGCTGAACGATCTGGTTACGTGGTCATTCTACTTTTTGCAAAGTGTGCAAGTTCATCTAGCAATATCTCGAACGTTACACGTCCGTCTTACGTCTTTGTTTCTTATATTGTAGAAGAGTGTGTGTCTTCTGATACATTAGAATACCATTTGGTGGTTCGAAGAGCTCTTTTCGTATCAAGGTGTCTACGTGTTTCTGGGCATAGATAAATCATAATCGGCCGAACTACTCTCTCCATGGCATTACAGTCCCATCTGGACCTGGGCTTCCCATATTATTCGCCTCTACTCATCCCTGTTTTGTGCTTCCGCCTTCCATTTGTCTTTGATATATTTTCTTTTGGTATTGTACGATCGTCCATTCGTTCTATATGTCCAGCCCATTTCAGTCTTAGCAGTTTCTCAAATTCTACTATGTTTGTTACAGCTGTATCCATTCAAAATTGTACCTTATTCTCCACAGGCCGTCTTCTTGTATTGGATCGAAAATTCTTCGTAGTATTCGTCTTTTAAAGCGTAGTAATGTTTTTTCTGCCTCTTGGGTCACTGTCCATGTCGGGCCGGGCCGTATGTTACCACCGGTCTTGTTACAGTTTTGTATATCTTTAATTTGGTTATCCTTGTTACATATGGTGCTTTAAAGATTGACATAAATGAGAAATATGGTCTGTTCCCGGCTGTAACATGTAGGTGAATTTCTTGCATAGCCTTGTTTTCACTATATATTTGAGCTCCCAGGTACTTGAATTGTTGAATTACCTCAACATTTTTGTTGCTTAATCCGTAAAGCGGATTACCGCAAAAGCCTTAAACAATAAGTATTTTTTATGGTTCCAGTTTTCTTCTACAGACACTATGGGTTCCACATTAGCTTGATTTTGTTTTGCTTTTATGTTTTCTTTCATTTTTTGTTAGTATTGCGTCTTGCAGTTTTCATTCTTTAGTTTATGCGCATTTCTTATTCCTCTGCATGGATATGACTCGATCGTTATCTATTTTGCCCCCAAACACTGTATTGATCAGCATGTGATCAGATTCACTTACCGTTCCCCTCATTGTTCTTGTGTCTATATGCTAGACTATCTGTTTGATATCAAAACGGGGTCGATCTGGTTGACCGTCCGTCTGGGGATATCCACGTACCTTTGTGCATTCGTTTGTGTGGGAAGGCTGTACTTTTAATTGTCATTCCCTTAGCTGTTGCAAACTCTGTTAGTCTCTCATCGATATTGTTAGACTCTTCTTGTAAGCTATGCTTACCTATGGTGGGGAAATACACTTCTTCCTTACCACCCTTGGCATTCAAATCCCACATAATTATGTTGGTGCCATTACTGGATGTTTTCTGCATTTTTCTTTCTAGTGTTCACTCTACGCCCAACCCTCCTCCTTTATCAGCAGCAGCAGTTACTGAGCTACTCAATCCACTCAGCCACTACTGCAGGCGGAGTGTTGGTTGTTGATACTTAGGTCTTCATGTGGTATCTCGTAGGCATATTGATATTGATACTCTCCTTTCTATGTTGGTGTTTCGTTTCTATAAATAAGAGGGCAACTTTCCAGTGGCGGCTCGTGAGTTAAGAAAGAGGGTGGGCACAAGAAAAAACTTACCTATTTTTTATACATAAAATCCATTCTCCTATTTTTCATGCTGGAAAAGACGTCTATGACTTTGTTGTCAAAATCCGGGATAGACTGGACGAACTTATTTTCTATTGATAGGACCGCCAATGCGTTTAGTCGATCTTTTTGCACACAATTAACTTCCATCATTGAAAAAACGTCACTTTCGTCTTTGAATTCAAACGCGCGATTGCGCGAAAACAGCGCTCCAAAGTGCAAATTCAAACGTTGACTGCAAACGGGAACAATGTGCTCGGTGCCGCATTCGCCTGGTATATCGCGTATAGCGAAGATAACCGATAGGCAACCGAATCATCCTCTAAATAAGTACAAATCAGAGCGTTCCCCGGAACATAGTTTTGAGCGTGTTAGCCGCGCCTTTGATGCGGAAGGAAAATTTGATACCATCGTTAAAATAATGAAATTAATATAATGCACTGAATTACAAGCGAATTTCTTTCTGTGCTTATCTTGGTGGTTGGGTGGGCACGTGCCCTTGTGCCCTTTAGTACAAGCCGCCACTGCAACTTTCATATCCTCTATTGTTTTCTTACTGCTTTTATGTTTATGTCTATGTATTATTTAGTGTAGCTTTGTTACAGCTTCCGGATTTTTTTGCAAAATCTTGTAACTCTTTTTAAATAAATCAGATTTCATTATAATTTGGAAGAGATAGGAAACCACTTAGGTACGTGCGGTCCCCTAAAGCATCTGTTATTAAATATGTATATTAATTTTGTTATACTATATTCATTTTGATATTTAAATCTTTGAGGTTTTAGTTCACACTTCAATATCAAAATTCTATAACAGTTACCAAAAAAGTAGTGGAATAATAGCATTAAACTATTTAGTTAAAAATTGCCTCAAGGATTGATTAGAACCGAAAAACGGTCATAATTGGTCATAATCCCTAACCGATAACCGGTCATAACCGCAAATCAATCATAATCGTCAATTAAAAAAAACCGACACAATCTGTTTTTTCGGCACATGTTATAATTGGGATAGCCGGTATTACAAAATATTTTGAAAATTGATAGTTTTAATTGAACCACCCTCATTGCCTTGTTTTTTATATTTGCTGTTTTTAAGCTTGGTAAAATTGGTTTAGTTTCATCTGGCTAATATCTTGAGGCGATAGACTAAAGCTCTATAGGTAAATACTGCTTTGATTCCAATATTGCAAGTGGTTGAACAAGACGTTACAAGTAGGTACTTATTTAAAAATTAAACTTTAGACAAGTATGAATGTGTTTACTTTACTTATTACAAACTTTATATATTTTGAGAGACTGGAGGAAAACAACTACCCACAGCGTATATTATTTTAAAACAAATTGGCCAGTGTTGATTCTTCGAATTTTAAATTTCGTCCTTTCAGCGCCACGCGTGATTTTAGCGAACTAATTCAGGTTAACCGACAATTTAATGTCGAAATACCCTAAAAGTTACTGAAAAATGTTGCAAACGAATGTTGGCAGAATGTATTTCTGGTGTTATTACACATGCGCCAAGAGGAACATATATACCTACGAGCCAATGTCTAAATCATTACGTCATAATAGGTATTTAATAAAGAAATTGGGTATTGGGACCAGTCGGTTATCGTCCATTGGAGGCCAGCTGATTTTCGTTGACAATAAAATGATTGGGTTTTGTAGTTTACATGTGATTAAATGCGGATAAAACAAGTACAATAGCAAAGGAACTGTCCAGGAACACCCTATGTAATAATGGAAAAACAACAATGGATTTCAAAGAATCCACAAGCTGTGGCAATGGAACTCGAAAAAGCAGATGACTATTTGGATAACGGCATCACAGATCTCCTTGAAGACGGCAATGAAAACGGAAACGAAGATGATAAAAAAATCAAAGATAAAGTTGAAAGAAATTCTCAAATACAACAGGCTGTTGAAGCTGCTGTTAGGTTAGTTTTTGATCTTAAATTTGATAGCAATCTCTGAAAATTATTATTTTATAGTGAAATGTCGAAAAAAACCATAGAAAATATTTTGGATCAAGTTAAAACTCTTACACCAACAGAACATTTGCTGTTATATTTGAAATTACCAACTGAATGCAGTAGTGCTGGTGATCCACTTCGGCAACCACTGAATCCTTTAGGCAGTCGATCAGAAATTAGTCAAACTATTATGTGGATTAAAACCCATCTTGAGGAGGATCCTGAACTTTCTCTCCCCAAACAGGATGTTTATAATGAATATTTGTAAGTACTGACTTCATCAACAGCGAATGCTTTGCTAAAAACGCAGCCTTGGTACGAAATGCATTTAAATATGTACAAATCATTAGTGAATAGATTTACCAATTTAGAAACAATCAAAATTAATTATTAATTAATATTAATATTAATTAATAATAGTTGTAAGGAAATTATTAATTCTACTAATAGTAATAAAGAAACGGAAATATTGAGTATAGCTTATGTATTACATAAAACATCAACACATTAAAACATAATTGATTACCCATAACACTATGCTATATGATCACATTAAGTTTGAAAAGGGAAAAAACTTAGTAGTAAATCTAAAACCTTTACATAGTATGTCTATATGCATTACTAATCATATTTGTTAGAGAATTACACATTTTCTGTTTCTATTATATGGTTTTATTGTACCCTGCAAGCATGTGATTGTGTTTATAGTGATATGCATTATTCAAAAAAATAATAAGCATAACTTTTATACTCTACTTAAATATGGGCTATGGGTAGTTAATGTTCATTTGCTTTTAGTCTAGGTGTTGATAGATATTGTAATTTTTAACAGTCCTCATTGGTGCTTACTTGGGATTTTTGGGTTACTAACTAAACTGTTGTCATTTAATTGAAAATGTTTTGTTTTTTAACGGTCATATTTATAGAAAAATTACTTGCCTGTAGGCTTTATAATAGAAGCATAAACATTAAAAGTAATCATGCTGGGAAGATCTTTTTGGCTGTATGTATTGAGCACAAATGAATAGAAATACAGGAAATATGAAATTGTAGGATTTACATATGCATACGTTTTTAACATGAAGTAATACTAGGTATTTTTTAATTTTGTTGTACCTAAACTCCATGAATATTACTTTCAGTAGCAATCCTGTATCGCGTTATCAAAATATTTTTAGGGAAAATATTCCTTTATTACAAAGAAATTTAAAAATATGCAATTGTGTGCCTTATTTGTATCTTATGATAAGACAGCTATATTTGCAAACATTTAAAGTCTTTAAGGAATATACTTTTTTAAATATTATAAGTGCCAAGCATTCCTCCACTCTGCCCAGGCAAAAATCTTATACCGAGTTTTTATTAATCATCTAAGTAATATATTTGTGGTGTTGATTCAGATTTGAGACTGCATTTACCCATACAACAATTCACACCATTGTAAATTTTGGCTTCTCTACACATTTTAGAGTAAAATAGCAAAGAAATAATTTATTCAACATTAAAAACTGCATCTCTTGTATGATTTACTTTTTTAATTATTACAACCCGTTTCTATAAAATAAATCAATTTTAGACAAATTAAAAGTGCATAGACGTATATGAAAATTGGATACTGCAATTTTCTAGCCTAATAATTATGTTTATTCTTGCATCTACATGTTGCCATTATTAATTTGGTTAGCTTTATATTGTTTTTGTTGAATTTTATGGTAAATAATTTTGAAAAACTAAATGCTGTTTTGAATGCTGACCAAATTATTTCCGTACTATTCAGCTCTAAAATAAGTAGGAAAGGCAATATTCACAACAGTATTATTTTGAACAATAAGGTATTATGTCTCTAATTAAATCAACGTACTACAAATATTATTGTATCTAACTTAGGCTTATTGTTACATATTAAAGGAGGAAGATACTTAGCTGCAAAAATTCCTGGCAACTCTCTTATAAGATTTGAAGTAAAAGTACTGACAACTACTTAGCAAACTTAAAGCATTTAGACAAAATTGTGAAGGTAAAATAGTCTTCTGTTAAAACGCCTTAGGATCATTGAATATGGCTTAACAAGATATTACAATTCTTTTAGTAAAAATTAAAGTATTCTCAATAAACAAACCACTAGAGTTAGTGCCAGTAAATATAATCGTTTTCAATTGCTGTTAAACTGATAATCATTAATTGGATCGATATTTTTGAGAGCATGGGTTTTTATAAATGAGTTTTACTAAAAATCTTTTAATCAATAATCATTACAAATTTTAATTAATCTGATATTAGCAATGAATATTTATTGTTAATGCTTTTCATTATATGACTACTTTTGTAACATATACAAAATGCTAATACCAATTCTTGTATTTAGTGCTTTTTGTGGTCCCAATAAAATAAAGCCATTGTCGACAGCAGATTTTGGAAAAGTAATGAAGCAAGTCTATCCTAGAGTGAGGCCAAGAAGATTAGGCACAAGAGGAAATTCGCGATATTGCTATGCTGGTCTTCGAAGGCGTCTTAAATTAGATTCTCCTCTTTTACCGGATCTTTCTGATAAACCACAGGTATTTTTTTAGAAGGAACTTTTTATCTGCTGGAAATAGTAATTTTCAATTATATGTTTAGTCCTCGGAGGTTTCGTGCAGTTCTGCAGATCTAGTAGCAGCCGCATGGACAATAGTAAAAGAGTGGTCAGAGCATCAGTTGGGCACACAATTTTCGTCTTTGCAAGCTTTAGCTTGCTATCTTGTGTTGAACCTTTCAGTAGGTAATGGTTCAGGAGCAGCTGCTCTTATTGCTTCTGCAGCTAGAAATCCACTCAAAGGTAAAACTAATATAGTGATGCTTATTTGTTACTCACAGTCTTATATAGCATATGAAATTTTGATTAATTTTTATGCAACCTATCCTGCAGCCTAAAATAAAATACGTTGAATTAGATGAGTATTACGAACACCAGTCTGTCAGTAGCAATTACGTCCTACTTATATTTGACTGCACTGTCATATATAGTTGTGTATAAGCTGGATTTTTTACACGGAGATTTATTTTGAAATTATGTAGAAAGTCTATACTACATAATCATTTACATGTTTGACATATTATGCATGCTTTTCTACATGTAATGTAGAAAATATTATTCTATATGCAATTGCCTAACCCTGACCAAAATCATTACATACTGTATTTATGCCCCTGCATTTGTGAATATTTTTTTTACAATGTAATGTATACACGTTTTTATTAATTTGTATTTTTATCGGTTGTTCTACAGATATCTACTTTTTAAATTAGAGTCGCTTTAAGGATTCTACCGAAAATCAGATTCCATTCTAGGAAAGTGTAAAGAGGGTGTCTTAAAGTAGTAGACTGGGATGTTAACCTGCAAACCATATAGGTTCGTCTGTCAGCACTCATAGAGAAGTTTTTTAAATAACTTCACATTATAATTATTTTAATAAAAGAAGGATAACAATTATGTGGCAAAGTGTGGGAAGAAAACATACTCCTTCTGTCCTAAAATAGTAGCCACATTTAGCATCTGAATTTTGTCTTGACGTAGTTGTCATATTTGTAAAAAATACCAGATAAAAGAAAATTTTCAATGAAAACAGTACATATTAATTAAACATATATACAAAGAATAAATTAACACAGTGACTAAATATTTCAGTTAATTTGTTTGAAGCAAGAACAAAGGAAGTGTTTATCAGTTTAAATAGAAATTACTAAAAATCATAAATACCTATTTTGGGATAGAAAAATTAAAAAATATATATGTAGAAGTTTCAATGACATTCTGTTAGTTGGAAACCATCAGTTTTAATAGCTTAATTACTCTAGCTTCCTTAGATTACATTTGTTGTTATCCTTAAAATGGTCAAGTTTTTTGAATTAGCATCTGTATAACAAATTTAAACATTGGTAATTATATTTGGGCAAAACTATAAGGGAATAATCATGGTTCTCGCAATTTAGAACTAAGCAAAGACATGTATTGTTCCACAGGTGACTGCATTGAAGTTATTTTAAGCGCAGGTGAATTTGTGATATTGAATATAGGACATTACACAAAATACATAAGAAAATCAGGGTGTGATTACATTTAAAAACCGCTTGTGTAATTTCTAGCAGTGTTTTTAGTTGGACATTAGCTTAGAAGCTAATTACAAGTTATTGCTGTAGGTAATTGAGTTCTGTTCAATCAATTGTTATTTTTGCATTACAGCCATTATTGTGAATCATCAGACTATCCTTCAACAGTAAATACGCAGAAAAAACTATTATGTTTATTTTTTTGAAGAAGTGATGGATAGTAATGTTGTTGTTATTAAGTAATTTTGAAGTTTTCTCAAGTGTATTAGTATGATATAGGGGGGAAACAGTAGATTATTTTACTACAACTATGTATTTAGGAATTTACTGTCAGTATATAAATCTTGCCTCAATTGCTGTTTGTAATTACAGGAGATTCATTGCCACCTGGTGTTTGCAGTAACAAACATAGGGAAACCCAATTACAGCTTCAACGAAAAATACAACAGAAGAACGAAATTAACAGAGAACAAAAGCGTAAAATGCAAGTAAGTAGTTGTTTGGCATTCAAAGTCATATTTTATAATAAAACAAATAGTTAACCACCTTTTACTAATATTATGATACATCCTTTTTAATTATCAAAAAATTCTTTAGTAGATGTAGTTACGTAAATAACTTACCTGTTAACATTTCATAGTAGAGCATTCAACTGTTCTACCAAAATAACTTGTCACTTTATCCAGGTATCATTGAAAGTAAAAAAAAAACTTCTCAGTATGATAGTAAAGAATTCAAATTTAGTATCACCCTATGTGATTCTATAGAATGAATTGATACCTAAGTGTTTAGAATAATGAATCTGAAAGTTTTTATTTTTTATTATTTATTTATTTTTATATTTAAAACAAAACATGGTCATAGAAAATTGACACTCACCTAAGGTTTGATAATATAAATAATAAA
>JABXWE010029991.1:0-10638 GCA_014611495.1 Limonius californicus
TACATACTATCCATTCATGCAACACGCACCCTAAACTTAACTAAGTGAAATACGATCATCGCCTCAGCCGAAGCCGGATTCCGCTACCGACCGAACCGCATGTCACTGTGACCTCCACTGACTGCTTTTTTGCACTGCTTCATCGCGGTCCCTCAAGATACTTGTGTCCATCATAGTACTGTATTAAAAGTTTTAAGAGAAAATATGGATATTGTTCGTATAAGCTATCGAATGGAATTTTGTGAGTACCTAATGGAAAAATCGAACAATGACATGCATTTTCTGAACAAAATTCTATTCGCCGACGAATGCATATTTCCAGTAAATGGTCTACACAATCCATCAGTCTGTCGTGTCTGGTCACGGAATAATCGTTAGAAACATTACAGCTATCGATCTCAATATCCACAAAATATGAATGTGTGGAGTGGAATATTGGGTGATAACATTATTGAACCATTTTTTATCGAGGGGAACCTAAATAGTTCAAAATATTTTGATATGCTGCAAAATGAAATCGTTCCTGCTTTGCGTCAAGTTCCAGAGATCGGACTGGATAAAATTTGGTTCCAACCAGATGGTTTCCCTGCCCACAATACGTTAGCCATACGGGAATACTTAGCAAATACATTTCCTAACCGTATAATTGGAAAATTTATGGATTTGAAGAAGACAGAGCTACCACACTGGACGAACTGCGAATTAAAATGTAGCATGCATTTGCCACTATTACCCCACAATGCTTGCTAATGTGAGAACCGGATTTTAAAATCGCTTGGGCTACTGCTTGGCAGAGGGGGCAATTTATTCTAACATCTATTGTAAATAATATCTTGATTCGGTTAAGATCTTGGAAGTGCTAGTGTTGATTATTTACTTGACTGTAACTTTAAAATGTTGTTTCCTTTGTCCATTATTAATTTATTTTATTTTATTCGCATATGCCAGGATTTAATACGCCATGTTTCCGTCACTTCTTTATTAATTTTTGGAAAGCTATTGTAATAGGTATTCCTAATGCAAAATGAAAAATACATTCATGCTTGCATGCTGTTAAATTAAATTATATTCACGATAAATCTGATTTGAAATCTGGTGTCTTGAATACGTTAAATTTTGAAGCACAAAGTCATTTACTGATTTGTTTAGATATTAAATCGAACTCATATCTAGAGTATTTGGATATGCACACAATCATGATTTCGTTGTTAATAAAAGTATCCTACATTTATCAAGGTGCATCGCATGAACGTTAAATTGTTTTCGCATGTGCTATGTTCGCACTTGAAACCGTCAATCGGTATAAGGATACTCCACGTCTACAATGCTCTTTAAAATATATTTAGAGCGAACACTTAAGCGGTGAAAAAGAAATTGCGAGGAATTGGGGATCCTTGTCGAGATGAATCTTAAACCTTGCAGACGACCAGGTGGTTATTATTCAGAATAAAGATGATTCAGTTTCCAAGTTAAAAAGCTTGAAGAGTAGTATATCAAAGTAGGTCTTAAAACAAATTTAATTTTAGTAAAACAAAACATTTAACAACAAAAAAATCTAGAAATAAACGCAGACAGAGCAATAAAAGAAACAGGCAGATTTAGGATGGGTACGAATTAGTAATACTATGTCAGAAGAAGAGATAAAGACCAAACAGGGACAAACTAGGACATGTTTACATCTAAATTCAGACAAATCACGAAACACATAAAAATAAAAATTTGCAAAACGATGATAAAGAGTATATTTACATATAGACAGATAAGTAGATACTAATCAAAAGAAATAAATAAAAAATCTGTGTAATAAAATTCTAATACTGGAGTAGGTATTGTCGCGTCATACAAACAGGTAGAATTCCGAACGAAGAGATAAGAAACAGAATGAGCATATAAAATATATGCTGTAAAAGCCCAAAAGGTCTTAAAAGAATGACGTAGGGAAGGCCATGAAGAACGGACTGGAAGACGGAAATCCTTTGATCTACATAGATATATATTTAATCAATCAAACATTTAACAAGAGGGACGTTTTTCAGCTACGGGAAATTACGCCAACGCCAGTTTTAGAGATGATAATATTAAAACTTGTGATTATATAAAATACAAGCGCGTTTTTCATATAAACAACAAAATTAGTAGTTATTTATTTATTAATCAAAATTCTTTTAAATTGTCCACTATCCATTTTATATGCATCGACACCCTTGTATAAATTGCTGGCCGCCCTCTGACTCCGCATCCAATTCCCCAAGACACTATTCCCTCCTGGTACCACTGCTCTGGTTCGTGCAGCGGCTTTGCATACGTGCCCATGAGAGGTCCCCCCGAATCACCTTGGCAGGAGTCTTTTCTTGACGTTCCCCCAGCACATATCTGATCCTCGGCGATTTGTAAGTTGAAAAGCTGCCTAGCTTCACAATCTTTTCTGGAAACAATGGGTACTTCGGCCTTCAGTTTATAATCCGAATATGCGCCTGTAAATAAATCTCAAAGAAAAGGGAAAACATAGGATAATGGATATAATTACTGTTTTCCGTAGATCCCCAGCCAACAACAACTAGATTAGTCCCTGGTGCTGGTACAAAGCTGTGAGGCTCTGGTAAGCAAATTGGCCTTATGTAGTCTGCGGAAAATAACAAAACAATTAAACGAAATACACAAGTTTCTAACAGTACTGTGTTTCCCATCGACGTGTACCATCAGTGTTGAATGAAATATTTACAGTTTGCAATTAAATGAACTAATTGAAAACACTAGAAAAGTACCGTGCCCTACGAAATCCGTCCCAAAAGTAATGAAAATTATTTCCAAAAATTCCTTTTATTCAAAAAACGTACAATTAGACTCGATCACCTTCAAAGTAAGATCCCTGGGATTGAAGACAACGATTCCCGTGACGCTGCCATGTTTCGTAGCAGAGCCCTCAACTGAACGTATTCAACAGTACCAAAATGGTGTCTTTTCAGGTGACTTCTGATTTTGGGGAACAAACAAGTCACACGATACCAAGTCAGGGCTGTAGGATGGATGACGAAGGGTTGTTTTCCAGTGCCAAAATCTCCCTCGCAGCCAATGATGTGTGACTTGGAGCATTTTCATGGAGGACGATCCACATTTTAACAATGGCAGCGTCAAGACCCACTCGCAAAATCCTTCTCCTCAAACGCTCTAGGACCTATATGTAAAAAGTCTGATTGACTATATGTTCTGGTGGTACATATTCATTATTAACGACTCTTTGACTTTCAAAAAAAATGAAGGGCTTTGATTTGATTTCGATTTGCCCATGCGAGCTTTCTTCGATTGAACTCTGAACTCTGCGTTTTGTTTCTGGATCGTACTCAAATATCCATGTTTCATTTCCAGTAATTGATCTAAACAAAAAGTCGGACTCAGTTGTCACACGATCCAATTATTCTTGAGAAATAAACAGACGATTCTCATTCTGTTCATCGGATCACAAATTTTCCTCATATTGAACATTTTAGTAATGATTCCGTGAACCACCACTTTTCGTAATCCTACCTCATCTGTGATTATTCTGACATTTCAACGTCGTTCCCGATCCAAAGCAGCCTTGATAACGGCCACATTTTCATCGGTTCTTGACACTGAAGATCCCCTTGAGAGCTGTTCAATCTCAACGGCTTCCGTTCCATCCTTAAAGGCCTTGTGCCACCTGAAAACCGGTGCTGACGACATACCTGCTTCCCCATACGCTTTCTTCAACATCGCTATGGTTTTTGAAGCTGTTTTTCCAAGTTTCACACAAATTTTGAAAAATAAGGTTGCACTTTAGTAACGTATCAACACTTCGAAAGACTTGGGTTCGGCTGAGGATGGTCCAGCCATATACTCGAGATACCCCCGAAACAATCTCAATCTTCACTTTCTTCACTCAGTCGTTAAGGGGAACGTAAAAGATCATTTTCATTACTTTTAGAACGCACCTGATATGTCTAGATCCGAAAAGCATTTTAAAATGTATCCAGGTAAAGTTTTAGATACTTTTTTGATTAACGTTAGCTGTTTGTGCTTTTCTCGTAGCATGTGTGCACTCTTTACGTATTTCTATGTACATATATGATTTGTTTCTTGAACCTATGTGTCTGTAATTCATTTAATAATAATCTGAGTTATCTTACTTTCTAAGTAATCTGTGCATGCCGAAAAAGGAGAAACTGAACTAGTGCCAAAAAGAACAGGTTGCTTCGTAGTATAAGTTTGCTGTATAAAGGTACTAAACATATTTTAATTAAGCTGTTTCATAAAATATAGAAAAAACTAATTAATTTTTAAAAATGGAGTATAATATAATTACATACGTTTCTTTACATTATACTTCATGGATATTTGAAGTATTAAAAATATATTTTTAGATATTGTCAACGGCAGCGTCCATTTTTGTGGCTTTTCCAACGAGATCAAATTATTTTTAGAAATTGTTATAGAAAAGTTATTTTTTTCGGAAATTCAGTCGACTTCCACAGATGATCATTGCTTGTAACATTGTTCTCTGTAATGCCCCATTTTGTTCAGGAGTTCACTTAATTGTTAAAAAAGTATACTTAGTTTGAGCGGGCAGTTAAAATAAGTGCGGCATTAAAGTATATTCGAAAATTAAACAGAAGTACATGTAGCTGAAATCACATACCGCGAAAACAGTGTTGCGCCGGTACTGTCTTCCCAGATACTTCAAAATAAGGCTTTTCGCATTTACAAATTAGTTTGTCACAATGGTTGTCGATTACTATTATTAGGCCGTTAATATCATTAGTTTAAATAAATTTGTAATACTATTAGTGTCTAAACTGCCTTCCTCCCACACGAAAAATCTGGTTTGACACTCGTCCGGTGCGACTGTTTTTAATTTTGTTTATTCAAATTCGGTTTTTTGTTAAGCAGACGCTGTATCAGTAGGTATCGACATACCTAGAACAATTTTGGTGTGTTTGTTCCTATGCCATATAAACGTAGATACTTTTTAATTTAAAAATGCGTTGACGTATAGGATATTATTTATAATATAAACCTTTTCTAGTTTTTAGTATTGATAATTGGCATTTTATTATTTCTATAATTTTTTCAATATGTTGCTAAGCTGTCTTATAATACTTGTAATAAATACAAGTTTGTTTGTAAATAATAATAATGTCTACTTATGATTAAGTTTTATAATTATTTTCAGTGTTGCTTATTGTGTGATTTTTATGCTTCTGTATCAGTTTGCCGATATTTTACAAAAGAAAGTTGCAGAAAACAAACTCAAATCTAGCATAAAATTTCAGCTAACAAGTACCCGCTAACAACGGCATAAAATATTTATACAACCCGTATAACATTTAAGCAACGGATAAATTTAATTTTAATTAGGTAAATTAGAGTTTAGTTATTCTTCACGTTAGACACTATAGTCAATGTTTATGTTAAACAGTAATTTGGTTACCACACTGAATTTGAAATTTAGTTTTTGTTTTGATAACTTTGGTTTTTTATGTAGAATTAAAAATCCTCCTCAAAAAAAGGAAGAATAAGCGCTTGCCTTATTTCGTTGAAACTTGTATTACTAACTCAATACAATATTATTAATAATTTCAACTGATTTATTAGTTTTATACCTACTACAATTATTTAAACGGTATTATGATAAGAATTACTAGAATATATACAGGGTGTTTATTAAACATCCGGCAAAATTCAAGGGTTATTCCCTGGACAATTCTAAGAATATTTTGTCCTTTGATGATTTTTGAAAAGCCGCTTTATTTCGAAGATATAGGGCGAGAAAATTTTTCGACAAAAACAATTTTGATATTTTTTAAATTATTAATGTAGCCGAAATAAAAATATGGCGTACTACACTGGGCTTACCCAGTATAAAAAATTTTTAAAAATGCGTTGTTATTTTTTAACGGCATTCCGATGACTAAGAACGGCTGTTTTATCCACTAACAGCTGACAAGTGCAGACATTGAAAAGCAAATCAGTTTAAACGTGGATTTCATTTGAATACGTTTCGTAATTGATCATTTAGTATGTGTCGAATTTATTGAGACTGATTGATGTTTGGCTGTTTGACGTGTATTTTCTGTCGTTAACACTTTTGTTAGTGAAGTCCTCTATCATGAATCGCTATACAAACGCCGACATGACTGACATGCATTTCATTTATGAACTTGCTGATGGCAATTCATTATAAGCTAGGCGGTTGTACATTGAACGATTTCCTGACCGTAATGTTCCTGATAGAAAAACCTTCCAAAGTATTCATCAATGCCTTCATGAAACAGGCACATTGAAATGAAATGGACCAGGAAGGCCAATGACAGTAAGAATGGTAGAAGTAGAATAGAATGTGCTGGACATGATAGAGGAAGATCCAGGTACTTCTACTCGAAAAATTGCAAATACTTTGAATGTAAGTAATGGGACTGTTTGGAAAATTCTTAGGGACTATTTCTTGTACCCATACCACATACAACGCGTTCAGGCACTTCTTCCTGTTGATTTTCCTCCACGTATTGCATTCTGTCAATGGCCTTGCACACATTGGTTCAAATCCCTCAACTACTGACGCCGATTCTTTTTACCGATGAAGCGAATTTCTGAAGAAATGCAATAAGGAATTTTCATACATAATCTATTAAGTGGTGGTTTTGATTTCCGGAAATTTCTTCTGGACTGTCTTCGACTCGCGGTGATTTCCGTAGCAATAAAGAACGAAACATTCCAGAAGATAAATTTCCATAGGAAATCAAAACCATCACGAAATAGATTCGGATAGAAAATCGCATTTTATGTTCATGGAAGATGACATTTAAAAATATAAAAATTCAGAATTTAATATAAATCAAGACATGTCTGCTTGTAACTATGGATACAAATGAAACAAAATCAAACATTCAGGCAAAATTTTCTCAAATGAAATGTAACAATTCAATATTGTGTGAAAACCACGTAAAAGTGAAAAAAAAACATTAATTAAGTAAAAATGGATTTGTCAAACAGTGAATCACGATTTTCCAACAAGTCGAGTGACGAAATTGATAGTGCAATTGCGGGAATAACACCCAAAAATACTATACGATCTAAGGCGTATGTATGGAAACAGTTCACTGTGTTTTGCATGGAAAGGGGTTGTAAGCTTGATTCATCGACACCTATTGAAGAAATAGCGGCTACAATGAAAGATTGGGCGTTTAATATGCGCAAGGTAGATGGAACCGACTATAAAGAAGCTGTAGTGAAAGTAATATGGAACAGTACTGCTAAACAATTGGAAGAAATGTATTACAAAGATTACGGAATTAAATTGGATGTATTCAACGATATAAAATTTCTCCGTGCCAGGCAGGCAAGAGATGCTAAACGAAGAGAGTTACAGGGCAGTTTAGAAAAACGAAAACGCAGCTCAGTATCATTAACAGAATGCGAATATCAGAAAATTAAAAACCTTTGGAACGAAGATTCACCCATTGGTCTACAAAAAAAGTTCTTTTACATAGCAGCCTATGAGTTGTGTTGGCGAGGAGGTGAAGGAGCGTCCTCTTATGTGCACTACTTTAGAGAAGAAACTGACAACTCAGGAAAGCCAACTAAACGTCTTGAATATAATCCTTTATTCAGTAAGACAGAACAAGGAGGTGCTAAGAAACTTAGCGTAAGTAAATTCCTGACATCAAATACAGTAAACCCTGATGCCTGTCCGGTGAGGTAAAAAATTGATCTGATGTACTAAAATACATTGTATAAATATCATTTGTCCTTTTTTTAGGTTGTTTAAGAATATGATTTCTAAAAGGCCATTGCATGTTACCACAAATAGATTGTTTCTGACACCAAATCCTGGATGGAACCTAGATCATTCTAAGGGATGGTATAAAAATTGTCCAGTGGGGCAAAATGAAATGTCAAAATGGTTGAAATCAGCAGCTGAATCTATAGGACTCGACACAAAATCCGTAAAAATTTCAAACCATTCTTTGAGATCTACGGCAATATCCCAGTTAGCTAAACAAGGGGTAGGCGGAACCCAGCTAATAAAAATGAGTGGACATTCCAGTATCAGTTCTATTAAACCTTATGTACAACTTGATAACATGCACCACGAACAACTGGTATTAAAGCTCCGAGGAGAAGAGGATAATGTTGAAGGAGAAGAGGATAATGTTGAAGTAGAACATAACGAAGATAGTGATGCTAGTAATGGTCATCCAATTAAAGAATTACTTAGTCCCTGCAACTGCAATGTCTCGAACTCGAGAAAACAAACAAATTATATACAATAATTGTGTGTTTCATTGTAATTCATTTAAAAATTAAATTTGATTAAGCATTTTTCTTTCACTTTACTGTATTAGCACGTGATTTCCAGAAATCATGCACCGTAGTGATTTCCGTAAATCACCACTAGTGGTTCTTGGAAATCACCACGGCTACAGGGATTTCTAAAAAATCAAGGTTTGATTGGTGGATAAGTCAAAATGCTCAAATCTGTTTGGTGTGAATGTATAAAATGCGATTTTCTTGAAAAATGATCTTATATCCATGAGATACTACATTAGGTTGT
The DNA here is from genome assembly GCA_014611495.1 of Limonius californicus. Lineage (NCBI taxonomy): Eukaryota > Metazoa > Arthropoda > Insecta > Coleoptera > Elateridae > Limonius > Limonius californicus. The sequence goes on from JABXWE010029991.1 coordinate 8,570, forward strand.
CTTTTGTGCCTGGTTCCTGTCATTTATTTTGTCCTTTTATGGATATTGAAACTGTAGTACTTCGCGTCCAGTGCCTTAATTTCTTCAGGGTTCTCTTTCACCCAGTTTCCTTTTGCGGTTTTACTTTCTTTTTGTATTAGTTAGTGAATTCTTATTTCATTTGCATCTCTCTTCATTAGATCTAATATTGCTTCGGTCAATCACGCTTTCCCCTCGTGTTTTACTGCCCCTTCAAGTAAATATTTGAGGATACGACTACTTGGTTTTTCATTTCTTTCCAGATTGTTTCTTTATCTAAATTCGTATTGATGTTACGCAGTCTTTTATTAATATTTCCCGTCATTGCCGTTTTTATTTCCAAATGGTTTAACTTTCTGGTATCAAGTTTAGGTCGAAGTTTCACCTTTTCGATTTTCTTTGGCCTGATTTACATTTAACGCAACAGTAAGTAAGGAAGAAAGAAACCAAGTTGCTCTTAATTTCTGAGTGGGGGTACTGGTTGTTACAGTTATAGCTATTTATGTATAAGTTTACCAATGCATCACCTACGATGGCGCCCGAGTGTATTCACGTATTCACTTAGAAGCAGGGAAGTAGTTTTACACCTATACAATGATAAAGCAATAGTAAATAGTATGTACTTACTCCCATAAATACGATATTCCATGCATTTATCGGCAGTTAGCCTAAACTTCATTAAGGCTAAATATCCTAGCTCTTTGCTGACGATGTAAAATATTTTAGTTTTTCGTTTTCTATGTTGATATTTGTGAGGATTTAAACTATCATTCACTTCATATACCTTTAATTTCGTTATCTTTACTGTTTTAGGACGATTCAGATGAACAATCCTCTAACTTAATAAATCAGTTTCTTCAAATTAGGAGGCTTCCTGAATGCAGTTTTAAGTATAATGTCCTAATAATAAATATGTAAATAGATGCATAGCCACCTGTCCTATCAATACTGAAAACTTACTTAGATTATAGTGCAGGTATTCATTATTTGCATATTTTAGTAAAAGCTTTGTCTTTGACAAACTAGGTCAGCTAAGTTTCATTAAAAATTTAACAGTTAACCTAAGTACAATGTAAGTAAATCTTCGGTTTTGAGTAGAAGGGCAGAATTCATTTTCAGAATGTTGGAATCCCACTTTGCTGTTCAAGACTTACCTAACAGTTATTTTAAAAGAGAGATATTTATTAGGGTGGGCCGAAAAAAATTTTTACTTTATTTCTTTACGCTATACCGAAAAAAACTTGTCTCTAGGATAGGTAATTAAAATGCAACAAAGAAAAAAATTTTGTACCTAACCCCCAGCTAGCGCATTACACTTGAAATTTTGAAATTTCACGAAAATCACAAGATTTTATAATTTTCTTGAAAGTACCTAAACAGCTGCATATTGGGCTGCTATAGTGAAAATCCTTTATAGTAGAGTTATAAAAACACACTAAATTATTGAAAAGGTAGTATTGTTTAAATCTGAGGTAGCGCAAAGCGCTTCAATATGGTTAATTTATCGCATTTTTGAGTGTCCGCCGGCTGTGGCTCGGTGCGGCATGTAGCTTGATTGATCCCACCACTCTTGTGTTTTTAGCTTTATAATGTTGATACAACAAATACCTAAAGGAATAATATAAATAAATAGATAATATATAAATTTATCCATAAGAGTTTATTAATTACAAAATTCATTATGAAATACCTACAAATTTCCAATTCTCACACTTCAACATTATTTTTGTAACCTTTTAAATCATAGTCCTTTACATAGTTGGAACATTGAAATTACGTTTGCTTGAAAAATTTGGCATTGAAGCTCTTGATAGCAGCGTTGTTCGGATGAAACCATCTCTGTTCTTAGCGCCGACGAGTTTTGAGGAGGCTTCAGTTACCAATTTCACACAGCGCTCCACCGCTTGCGTGTGACACGGGAATTTGTGGAAGTTCCATTCGTTTGCTGTTTTGCCAGTTGAAACCTTAGCCCAAATATCTTCGTCAGATACTCTTCGCAACAAAGGTGGTGGAGAAAGAGCAGTAGTAGTCCAATCAGTAATTTCGTAATA
>JABXWE010029993.1:0-19511 GCA_014611495.1 Limonius californicus
GGCTAAATATTAGTTTAAATATGGAATCTGGTAGGCAAGTCGTTTGGCATGTATTTTTAGAGTCTTCTATGGTGATTTGGAGGAACCATAAGGTCCGTTACTAAAATGTTGGGGGGTGCTCTAAGACGGTCACTATATTTAGCACTATAGCGGCTGACTTCTTTCACTGTTATCATTCATCATTAGCAAATAAAGTTGACGTCATTACCAGCAATTCGTTTTAAAACTTACAATACTCACAAAAATAAATGATTCTAGACGACAGATGATAAACCATTGCATTAAGGTTCGATTTGTAATTTATATTGCATTGTTCTTCATTATAGAAGGATATTTTTAAAAGATACTGTTACAGTTTGTGGTAACAATTATTGCTCGACTTTGGTGTTAAGGTAGAAACTTGATCATTAGTCAAACTTATCTATTTTCAATTCAATAAATATCCACTCCATGATGCAAATTTCACAATACCAAGTCGAAATTACTGAGTTAAGTTTACGATCTACAAAACCATTATTTTTTGGAATCAGATAGGAAGAAAACCATAATGTGTGTTATACTTTTAAGGGGATCCTGAACTGACTTGGGAATTCAAAAACAAGCGCAGTCTCTTTCGTAGGAAATTCGTAATATTCCTTTCTATATCTTATTAAAATAATTGAATTTCTAATAGAATAGCATGCAATGGTAAACAACTAAGATTGGTTACAGAATCTAGGCCTTGTTATGATTTTAGGAAAATTAGAGAAATGTCAATAAATAATAATAGTTTGTAATAACGAGAAGTTGGAATTAAGTTTCATCAAATAGAAAATAATTCCAGCATGACGTCCAAATTAAATGGGTATGATTCGCAAGGTTTCCTGCCAATCATTACTTCCGGCTCAAAAATTACGATTATTTTAAGGGAATTTTAGGAAATATACGAAAATGTCAAATAGCTGTGCTCTTAGAAATAGGATAGGTCATTTGCTCGCTACCACTTACTTGCCACCGTTTGCTCGCTGGGAAAGATGCTCGCAAGGACAGCTGTTCGCTATCCGTTTGCTCGTAGTACTAAGTGTAACTGCACCAACGCAGAACAACTAGTATATAGTTTGTTACGCATTTTCGGTTGTAAAATAATTTAGCACATCTTTTGGTTTATAACTAAAACTTTTACTTTTATTTTCAGATACCATAGGTGTAGGGAGAGCATTATTTTTTTTATAAAGGTTTTAGTATTTTAAGGAAATATTCGCTTATACAGTAAAAATCCAATAAAGCTGTTTGTGCAAAATGTGTATCCTATACGTGGGTGTGTAGTCGGGGATATTGTGAAAACCGTTAAACTGTATACAGGGCGTTACAAAAATAACGCACCATATACCCAAGACGCGACAAACCATGTCAAAATAAGCAACTTTGTTAAATGCAAAAAATGTCTCAGGGGCCCCGTTGACGAGATATGGGGGTCCAAAGTGGGCACGTTGAAAATGAAACGCAGAAGTATATTTTATACATTTTTATATTCAAAATATTGCAAACCCAGTATAATCTTGTCAAAATAAATTTATTTTTCCAAAAGTTGTAAGAGTTTTTAGATACAATTTTTTGAATGTTACAAAAATAATAAAATTATGAAATAAAATGAAGCTGGCAACATACCAGATTGATAATTTGCAAAAATTATTAATCAAATGTGTTTTGTGCCAAATGATTTAATGTTACTTTAACGTCAAAATTTAAAGATCATTTGTAATGTTTACTAATAACGAATATTGTGACATGTACCTCATTCTTGGTGAATGCAATGGAAACTTAAGAAATGCTGCTCTAGAATATTCGTTGCGTTATCCCAATCGTCGTCATCCCGATAAAAACGTTTTTCAGCGGCTTGACCAACGTATGCGGGAAACTGGTCGTGTTGAATTAAATTACAACCACGGTGGGCGACCACGCACAACCAGGACTTCTCAATTAGAAGCTGATGTTCTTGCAGCCGTGGAAAATCAACCAGGTATGAGCACACGTGGAATCGCCCAAGAGCTTGGGATAAATTGCAGTTTAGTGCATAGAATTTTAAAAAGGGGAGAATTATCACCCTTTTCATTATTCAAAAGTTCATGCTCTACAAGAAAACGACTTTCTGCAAAGAACGAATTTTAGCCAGTGGCTGCTACAGCAAATTGAAGCAGATGAAGACTTTACAAAAAAAGTATTATGGACGGACGAAGCAACTTTTACACGAGAAGGGATATTTAACCAGCAGAACAATCATTACTGGGCAGTTGAAAACCCCAATGTATTTCACTTAAGAGGTTTCCAGCAACGGTTTGCGCTAAATGTTTGGGCAGGCATTTTAGGTACCCACATCATTGGACCATTCTTTTTACCCCATCGAATAGACGGCAACAATTTTCTCCACTTTTTAAACCACGGTCTACAAGAAATTTTAGAAAATATACCTTTGGCGGCAATACAAAATTTAATGTGGTTTCAAATGGATGGTGCGCCGCCACATTATACTGGTTTAGTCAGAGAATGGATGGATGAAAATTACCCTGATCACTGGATTAGACGCGGAGGTCCTGTCCTATGGCCTCCGCGCAGTCCAGATGTAACACCTTTAGATTTTTTTCTATAGGGTCACATGAAAAACATTGTCTACAGCACAGCACCAGCAAATGAACAAGAGCTACGCAATGGAATAACTGCCGCTGCTGCTACGGTAACGCCAGAGATGTTGAACCGGGTACATAGCAATATTAGAAGAAGACAAATGCTTGCTTAGCTGCAAATGGGCAAAATTTTGAACATTTGCTATAATAATATTTTTTATGCTTTTAGCTGTAATTGTTGCTTTCTTGAATTTTATATTGTTTCCATAGTTTCAAAAAATGATTAAAATACTTTAATTCCTTTCGTTTTAATTTTACGTTTAACAGTGTTGTCAATTTTTTTTAATTTTAACTGCTTATAACTTTTAAACGGGCCATTATATTACATTTGCAGTCAAACATATTAACTTATTTAGACACGCTCTGGCTCCTCTTGGATATATGGTGCGTCATTTTTGGAACACCCTGTATATATGTGTTACGACAACATATAAGTTATAGTTATTATTTTATTTATAATGAAATCATTATTATATCTAGGTACTATAAACCAATATTGAGCAGAAATAGGCGGACGTTAAATGAACAAACAAGCTCCACTGGCAACATTGCCTGCTTTCAAAAAACATAACCTCCATCAAGAAAAACTAGCATAACCCAACTTAATTAATTGCCAAATTTCAATGATATCACACATTCCCCCAGATTTCCACAGCCTGTTGGATGGCAAATCAATCGTGACTAGATTATATGTTGTATGTGCAATTTTTTGCAGCCATATTGGGTTTTATTTTAATAAGATTCTGGAATGCTATGGTTTAGATTGTTTTTGGTATTACGTTCAGATAAAAATCCACAGCAGGAAAAGGTCATCCATGTTACCACTAACAACGCCTTTTATTTAAATACCTTCAATAATTTCTCTAAAAAGCCTCCAAATTCGATTGGTGTCTGCATGAAGACCGGCATCTATTGCAGTTCTTAAGGTACTTTTTTCACAAAATTCCATTTGTATGTATAAAAATTGAATTTCTCGGTTACGACTTAAAGGAGAATTGGGTTTCTCTGGCTCATTTTTTGTTGGTGTAATTTCAGTGGATCCTTCAGAATCAACCGTGCTTGACCCATCTCTTTCAAATTCTATGCTATCGGAATCTGACGAGTCTACATTCAACCTTAAAAGAATATATTTTAAATCACCCCACAATCTCTATATATATTTTCAATTACATGACACCCCACTCTTCATCCTCGTCATCATCACTGGAGTCCTCATCTGAAGAACTACCATTTACAGTTCCAGGTTTAGATTTACTCTCATAGCTTATTGACCATTCTACATCTTTTACGGGTGGAGCTAACATTTCTATGTCATTATTAAATGTTAACTGCAATAAGTACATTATAAGCTTGCATCATAAGGAATTCACACACATACTTCCTTTTGCTGAATCACTTTTGGTACATTGGGAACTATGTTAGATGAATCTGTTTTGGAGGAATCAGTATCGTCATTTTCTATGATTGCGCTTTCAATCCAAGCGTTATAATAACGCACCACATTTTCATGGTTAAGTTTAGATAACAATTTGACTTCCCTTGTAATTTTCCTATTCAGTTGTTTGTTTTTTGGATTTAATTCAATTCTTTTAATTGCATACTGACCTCCATCAAGTTTATTTCTTACCTAAAATAAAACCATCAAGAATCTAATTATCTACAGTTAAGGGGTCAACCACTGACTGGAAAAAAAAATACAAATTGGCGAGCACCAGCTTGGAATTATTTCACAATACCTGGTATTATCTTGACGTAAAATGCAAAAATGTAGTTTCTATTTTTAAAGTTAATTAAGATAATTAATGTTGAGAACGTTTCCTTTTTTGTAACGTTCAAATGTCCCATTTACTTGATTTGATTGATTTGAAACCTCAAACATTGATCTCAGTTTTCGAGCTTGGTCTAAGAATTTTTAATTTTAATCTTGCTGTAGTCAACTTTAATGTAGGAATTTTTACTTTAATCTTGGAATTTCTCACATTAGTATCAGAGTATCCAACATTATCTTTAGAATTTCCTACATTATTTTCTGAATTTGCAATGTTAATCTGGAAGTTGCCAATAATAATCCTAACATTTTCAACTTTTACTACAACTTTTGGACACTAATATCAAAATTATTGACATTAGACTGGGAATATCCAACGTTAATATTGGAGGAAGGGTGACAGGTAAAAAATTGGAAATTAAATTGTTAAAATGTGAATACAACTACTTAAATATAATTAAGTAAAATAATTGAATTTCGAGAAATCCTTGCGTTTTGTTTTACAATACATTTTATTACTATTTTTATTTATGGAGTACTGAACAGTATTTTCCATTGCTTAAAGTACCTTACATTACTAAGCATTACTTTACATTACTTGAAATATATGGCAGTATTTAGTATTACCTGGAATTACCATGCAATTTTTTAAAACTTTGGATCTCTGGAATACTTGTAGAAAATGTAAGTGAGTGGTTGACCCTTGTATATAATATTAATCACTTCACCTTTAGAACATCTCCAAAAGCACCTTTTCCTATCCACTGCATCACTTCAAATTCACTTTGTACTCTAGATTGACCCATAGAATTGGACTGAGCGAATGTCGTGAGATCAGCGACTGTAGGTTCTGGGGATATATTTTGTACAGTTGTAATCTCATCCACAGTGCGTTGAGGAGATAAACGCTCAAGAGGTACACGTATAAATGGATGGTTTAATAATTGTGCTGCAGTAAATCGTTCTTTCTCCTCCTTTGCTAAACATCTACGAAATAAGGTGTTTTAATTGATTAATATTAAGCAGTACTACATACTTAATTCATTCTTAAGATTGGAAAATGCACAATTGGTTTTTCTTTACTTTTTTCTAAGCTTAACAAAGTAGATTTTTATAAATACATGTTTTACAATGTTTGTGGTAAGAAAAAATAAATACAATTCTGAACCATTGTTAAAATAAGTTAGATAACAAGAGAGCAATTGTAGGTAAAATGAAATTTTATTAGATCGAATTTTGGCAACTTTACAATTTAAAAAAAAACTGGATACTCAAAATTTATATCTTCCCAAGCCTATAAATATTGTAGAAAATTTTCATGCGATAGGAAATAAAATAAATATAAAAAAAAATTTAATGCTAATTAGAAATATGGAAACGGAATATTAAACCGGGAAACAGATATAATAGATAATATTAATAAAAATAAGGGCAATTTAGAGTCAATTTAAATATTGTCTTCCAATTTTTTGTAAGAGAGATTTCAGCAAATAAGAAAATGTAACACAAGCTAAAAAGGCATCCATTTTTATTATATACCATTGAAATTCAACTAAAGTGTATTGAAGATAAGCACGACACTGTAGTAAACAAACCCACGTGCTAATCAAAAATCACGTTGAACGAGAAAGCATGTGATTGGTCGGTTGCAAGTGAAAGTTGAGTGATTTACTAATACTGTGATGCATGTTCGCAAGACTCGTAAATAACGCAGAGCGCTTACGCGATTGTTACTACTACTAAGTGCAGTGCCTGTGTTTTATTGTGTTGAGACCGCGTTTGTTCAGATTTTAAAACAATTGCAATGGATCCCAATACCCTAAAACGGAAGTGTTATCATATATCTTTGAGTGAGAAGCAGATAATTGTGAACCTCTACAATACGACGTTGGAGCAAAACCCAGAAATTGCTTTAAAAGATATTGTAGAATTTGCTGCTAACAATGTTGGTGTTACTTCACATCTGTAAGAAACGTTCTTAAAGAGTTAAATGAAACTAACACACTAGCATCCCGAAAATTAACTAGAGAGCGGAAAAACATTGTGGATGAAGTAGAGGAGGCTGATCTATGTGTAATTCGGAAAACGGTACTTATAAATTTTCGAAGTTATGTTAATTTTTTATTAGGTACATATTTTACGTCTAATTTTCGTTTTGTATTTTTCTTGCATTATGGTAAATTGTGTAGAGAAACATTACGATGTTACCATTTGTTTGTTTTCTCTTAATATTTTCACATTTTTAACAAATATTTGCGTTTAGATCCAAGCTTTCTTTTTCTGTAATGAAATTCCGAAGATAGACAAAGTTCTGGTAACCGTGAATGAGGACGAACAGCTACCTAATTTTGGGTATGCTGCTCGTTTCCGAAAATCTCTTTTGCTTGAACGGGATGAAATGATTGCTTGTCGTCACGAGTATTTAATATCGATTAAAAAATACCGTGAAGTAGGACCATCAGTATTTTATACGGATGAAACATGGGTGAATGCAGGTGGGTTGTGTTTTCTTAAATATAAATTATAAATCACATTATGTTATCTTTGAATAAATGTTTTAAATGACATAATAATATATTATTTTTTCTTTAAATTAAGACATACGAAAACAAAGGTATGGGTAGACGCCAATATTATATCGTCACGACAAGCTTTTTGGAGGGTTTATCAACAGGGTTGAAAAACCCTTCGGGCAAAGGCAAACGTCTAATAATAACCTATATTGGCAACTAAAATGGTTTTCTGAATGATGATCTATTATTATTTGAAGCATCGAAAAACGATGATGACTACCATGGGGAAATGACTGCTGATGTGTATGAAACATGGTTTACATCAATTTATAAACAGTTACCTCAAAATTCCGTGATGGTTATGGATAATGCTCCTTATCACAGCCGTCACCTGGAAAAATTACCAACCACAAATTGGCGCAAGGCTGTGCTAAAAAACTGGCTAAAAGAAAAAACATCCCCTTTGAAGATGACGCCTTGAAGGCACAGTTAGTTACACTGGCTAAGCTACATAAAATCCAATATAAAATTTTGGCAATCGACGAAATTGCCAAATCCCATGGCATTATAATTGTGCAGCAGCTGTCGTATCACTGTGAACTCAATGCCATTGAACTCGTTTGAGCGCAAATTAAATTGCATGTCGCAGCCAACAATAAAGGGTTTAAATTAGCAGAAGTAAAAGGACTCTTTATGAAGCAATTTCGCTGGTAACTGCCGAAAAATGGCAAAAATGCATCAGTCACGTAATTAAAGAAGAGAGCCGGATGTACGAACTTGATAACATTGTAGCCGTGACTAGAAAAATTGGTAATTAACCTCGATGAGGATTCTTCGGATGACAAAGACAGTGAATAAATATTACGTAAATGGACTTTGCATCGATAACTCATTAACAAACATTTAACCTAATATGTAATTCTTAAATTTTCTATTTACTTAATGACAATTACCTATTATAAATTAGTTGATGAGGAATAATTCTGATATAATATTTATTGTATTTGCTTGTTAATTACCATGCCTACTTAATATCCCGTTTCTAATATATTTTTCAGAATGTACAACCAAACTTTCTACATCTTCGTCACCCACAATTTGGATGTCACATTGTATAAAAAAATGGTTCTTTTTAGAACCACAATTGTTTCAAAAAAAAAGAATTCTCGCACGAACGTTTACAGCTGTATTTACATCAAAGGGCTTGCACTACCTATTTCTGTTTACACGCGGCAAGCTACATAAAATATTTAAGCGTGTGAATCAGACTCGCTGTCAGATGGTTTACTACAGTGCCATGCTTATCTTGAATACACTTTAGTTATATATTTTAATATGTTGTATTCTTTTGTTGTAATGTACAAATATGTAATTTTCATTTTATTGATCGATTTGTTTGGGCGAAATAGTAATATAAACAAAAAAGTGCATACAAGGGTAGGTTACTGTTACTGTTTTGGATACATATTTTACTGCTTACAGGCACTATCTTTATAGCATATTTGCTCAGCTTTCCTTATTACTTACTTGGTTAAAAAATCATAGAAATCTAAAGGTACAGATGAAGGTATTTCTGCGCTCTCTTCAGAAACAGGCGCCCCCCGTCTGAATGACAATATTAAAATTCCAAACTTATAGATATCAGTCTTCTTGTTATAGCTGCTAAGATAATGACATTGTGAAATTAAATCAGATAAGCGTTTGTAGATGCTGTAGTTGGCTACCTTAACAACACCTAAAATATGTGTAACAATCAGAGCAGCATTTAAAGATAACACAAAGAATTATACCGTTAGAATTTAAATAAACACATGATTCAATAATCTCCTTATGAACTACGTTATTTCGATGTAAAAATTCAAGTGCATTTAAAATTCCTCTGGAAATGTGCCGCAACATATCTGTGTCTACTGGAAAACTCTCACTTAAAAATGAAGAACAATTCAAACCTGTTAACAAAATTTAATATTTTAACTTGTTTAATAACTTCACAGGATGACATACCTACAACGAATTCCTGTAAAATATAAACCACTGCTTTATTTTCACTGCTAACAAACTGGTGTTTCATGTTTATATAATGAGCTAAATTCGGGTGTTTCAGTTTAACTAAGTAGTTCATTTCTTGTTCAATACTAGAAATTTGTCTTTGTATTTGAATACTATCGTTATTTTTGGTGCAAACAGTCCACTCGCCTATTGAAAATAATTCTCCAGTTTCTATGTCAAGCCCATTATAATGTATAACACTGCCTTCATGTGAATGACCTACAAGAAATGCCTCAATAATTTTTGCATACAGCAATAGGTGAAAATAATATTTAAAATCAGTTAGGCTAAAATCAAAACATTTACTTGTACATCGACCCCTTTGAATTTCTCTTACTCCATTATTAGAAAATTCTATTATTTGTGTGCCTTTACGTTCACATGAGCACTCATCTTGCTCTTCTTGATCTATTGAATTGTAACTGTTACTATATTTTCTAGAAAAATAAATGAATGTATTATACATGTAAAAATTATTTAAAGGATGTAAATACCTGTTTGAGGAATAATTGCGTCTGTTTGTAGATTGGCTGTCATCAGAGTTTTCTGTATTTAGACGTTCTCTTCTAAGCCTGTATTCCGACTTTAGAATCTTTTGCCTTTGCTGTATTTCATTTAGAATTACTTGGCGCTGAAATTTGTGAATATGTTTTTATGTTTTAGTAACAGTATTATGTAGGGTACAACCATTTTACCAAAAAGAGAGTAAGTGTACTTTGATATTTTTCAATACAATTAAAGTTTTATAATATTTTGTACTATGCGGTTTAGTTTGCTTGATAGAAACAGTTGTGTTTGCAAAATTAACATGTGAAATTCAATCTTGGAAACTGAATGAACCCTTGAAAAAGTGTAATTTTTATTTTTGCTCATGAATAAGTAATTTTTGTTTAGTTATTTTTTTATTTTTGATTCATTTAAACTTCGAGTCATATACTCACATTTAAACAATCATGCAACTCCTACTTATATTTTTAACTGTAAAAGTAAACTTTATATTGGGTGTTAATTAATGGTGTGTGCCTAGAATTTGTAAGATATTTTATGACATTTAACATGTGTAGAACAGTGACGGCTCGCCAAGTGAAGTAGGTGAAGTGCCTCTTCACCTAAAATTTTCATTGAATTGCGAATATTTATTTAAATTACATAACAAATTATTTATGGGCATTGCACCTATTAGGAGTCGTTTACTTATGGCATACATACTCGTAGATACAATAGGTTTAGTGAAAACAAACAAAAATTTAAATGCAGTCCGTCGAGCGTCGACCATAAAAAGCCTTTACCTACAGCACTCCAGCAATTGTAGTGAAGAGTCGGCCTCAAACGTATTTTAACTCTGCACTTATACCTCCGTTGCCATGGTAACGCCTACGTCACTATCTAGAATTGTTTAGCGGTGAAACGCGCAAGTGAAGTTTTCACTCGCAAGCAACTGCAGAACTTCATATTGCGGTTTTTTATTTTATTCGTTCGTTTATGAATTATATATAGTTAATTGGTAACTATTACTATTGTTGATTGTGTTGTGCGTTTGTACTCGTATCGTGTGTGTTTCTGTTTTGGAAAGTTTACTTTTATACGTAGATAATTAAATACCAGGAGAACTATGAATCCTACTAATGACGTAGTGTGCAGCCTGTTAGAGACGTTATTCAGGCATTGGAAGGAAGAAGATAAAAAAAGACGTTTTAAATCAAAAACTTAAGAGGTAGTGGAAAATCATATAATCTTAAGTTTAAAATTTCTTGGTTCACCGAATACAAATAGTTATGTAGCAGCCCAATACTACAAAAATTATTTTGTTGGCCTTGCTTGCTCTTTTGTGCAAAACAGTCTGTCTGGAACACAGAGGGATTTGCAGATCTGTTAAATATTACAAGGGCGTTACATAAACATGCCGACTCTAAAGACCATGCTTTAAAAGAAAACGCGGGACGTTTTAAAGCACAATTTAATGAAAATGTTCGATTAAATAGACTTTTCCTCCAAACAATTATCGACAGAGTTTTGTATTTAAGCAAGCAAGAATTAGCGTTTCGCGGACACGACGAAAGCAGTGACTCAGCAAATTTTTTCTATTTGTTATTATTAGGGTTATTATAATAGCACTTCACCTATTTTTTTCCCGCGAGCCGCCTGTAGAATATGGTTATATTTCACTATGCGAAGAACTGTATATTTTTCACTCTCACTCAGTATTTTTATTTTAAATGCACCTTGTAAATGTAAAAGACTACTTGTTTATGTAAAAGATATTCAACTAGCAAACTACACAAAAATTTTTTTTAATAATTTCAAGGCAATATTTGTTTAAAATGTCTGTTTATGTAAAGAGAAAAAATGCAAACAATTGCAGGTTCACATGCAGAATATTTTCCTCGACAGGAAATTTCGTTGCGCGTTAGCTCTTAAATAATTAGGTAAGTAAACAACTGAAAATTACAAATTATGTTTATAATAAGTGTTGTTGAGTAGATATTGTATAAAATTGTAACGAAGTTCCCGGCCAGAACGCGTTTTTATATTTATTTAGAAACTTTCCGCGTTATTACTTCACAAGAAAGGCGCCATCCCACTCCCTACCGGTCCGACACGACGCCAAAACGTGTGAGAATAGCCGGACCAGCAGTATACAAGTAATTTTCATTAACTTTTGAGTAGAGGTCCAGAGGAAGAAGTCCAGCCCAGAAACCAGTCCTGAAACCAGATCCTCTAAGGCGAGGTACGGAGAGGAAGTCCAGCTCCAACGAGTCTAAAAGCCAGTCCAGTAACCTGAACTTATTAACCGAATCCTTTAACTAAACCCGGTTCACCGCATACCTGAAAATCCTAGAAATCCAGTCAACACTGAATTAGCCTGGGGCGACCCGCGCTTTGACAGTGTAATCCAGTAATTGCTTTCCGTTCAACACTGACTTAACCTGGAGCGACCTGCGTTTTGGACAGTGTATTCCTTAATTGATCTCCGTTCACCACTGAGTTAGCCTGGGGAAACCAGCGCTTTCGTTTAATGTAATCCCGCCTTTAGTTGATCCCGAACATTTAAAACGTATTTACGGTTTTCCACCTGACCTGGAAAACACCGCAATGAAAGTAGTTTAAAGAATTTACGGATATAGCAGTACTATTTCGTTAGCCTGGGGGAACCCGCGCTTCCGTTTAGTGCTTCGCTTTAATAATTCTAAACAAATCCACAATTCCAGCGACAACCCGAACATCAACACGCCGCTATCGACCGGAGAAAACCATTGCAGCGCCGATAGAATTAGCATCGCTTATTTTATTCTAGTTATAGGTAACCTGAACGAATTTCCTTTATTGCTAGGTAACCGAGAACACGAGTCCAGGGAGCTGCTACAATCCAGTTGCTTCGAGTAACCCGTTAAGTTGCATTGTAATAATAAAAATTTATTAGTTGTTAACAGCCGTGGCCTTCAGGGAAGCGCGTGTGCAGCCAGCTGTCAGTACCACGACTACCTCGAGCCGCTCTTCGCTGTGCCCGCGGACCGCGTCGAGACTGTATGCATTCCAGGGTCGAACCAAGGCAGCTTTGATTTTTGTTTTAGAACACCGTGTTGATTTATTATTGTTGTAATTTGTTTAAAATCCACTATTTTAGTTTTATTATTGTATATATATTTACATCCAGTATTTTAATTTAAGGTAGAATTGTAAATAAATAGGAATAAAACTGTTGATCCGATAAATAATTTTTATTCCCAGTGAGCCCTGGCTCTGAGTTTACCCGGCACCAGGTAAGTAAGTAAGTTCCGTAAGTACCACCATGGTTGGGGGCACTTAAATGTTTCATAATATTGTTTTTAGTAATTTTGTTTGGTAAACATAATAAAGTTTTAAATGAAAACGTAACTAATACGAAATGATTTTTTTAATTTAAAACTAAATTCGAAAATCCCAGCTACCTTATTATAAATGTATGTATTACATACATACATATATACATAATCGGCCCCCTTCTACCTTGTGCTGTATATATTAAAGCTGCAATTCAACTGTTGTGTTGTTTATATTAGTCATTTGTTACAGAGATGTTCAGTAGAATTGAAATGGTGAACCGACTATTATTTTCCAAATATAAGTCTTTGTAACACATCAACGAATATTAATTCAATTATTCAAGTATTCAAGTTTCAAATATTTTATGCAAGTTACAACACCGTAGCTTGTTGAAATCTTAATACATGAATACTCAAACTTTAATGCAATCCGAAAAATGAACAAACATGTGTGTTGCATTTTCAATAAGAAAATTAATGTTAATTGTACTGTAGTGGCATAATCATCCTATATTATACAAGGTGTTTGTAATCCACTTAACATGTTACAACTTTGTTATTATAATAGACTTCTAAAAAAAATATTTAAGGGTATGTAGTTCAAAAAATTGCCTACTCTTTTTCTACAGCTGTGTATACCATTTGTTTATCATGTGAATCATCCAGTATACTGTTTTATATTTCAAATTGGCATGAAAAATAGTGTATGAAAGTGTAGTTGAATCAATATTTTCGCACAGATAATTTGTTTACTTATATCACTATATATTATTAAAGTAGGCCATGACATGAAGAATGGGTTGCAATTCACCTAGAAGTATAAAACACTTGCTAATTGCTATTAAAATCACACCACATATGAATCATCCCATTTAATTTGTTAAAATGTAGTTTTAATATAAGAATATCAAAAATGCTTATTAGATTAATCATTATACTCTGTCATAAACTACAATTTTCATTTCCTATTTTCCGTTTTGTGCTTGCTTAATCTTAGTTTGATTATTTAAATAAACCTGTGAAGTACAAACATTTAGTAATTACAATGCAAAACATCTCAGGAATATCACAAAATAAGATTTATCAGTCTAAGGATATAGAAGAAGAAGAATAATCATACATGAAAAGGATGTATTGTTTGTTGTTTGTTTGTTTTGAAAGAGCAAGATCTAGGACACGGATTTCCAGGCATCTTGGCTTATTGTACATCGTAACTATGAGTTTTGCCTATCTGAGGAAGTTCCAACCCCAGCAGTGATTTTTACCATGTCACACATCGCAGTGGCATGTGCCTTAGTTTTATTCTTTATTCGATAGAAGGTACATTTTCAGATTTTTCCCCCACCAGAAAATTCTCATCGATCACGGCCAGAATTAACCCCCGCCTTCCTTGGCTCTAAAGACGAGTGCACTAACCACTAGACCACCAAGGCCAGCAAATAGATGTATTATACTGTTTAAGCCCAAGCTTAAAGTTGCCTGCTTGGGTCGGCAACCCCCACCCGCACAGCTGGAGGGTACAGCCTCGGCAGGATATATATTTTATGTATTATAAATTTAGTCAGTCTGTAAATAGATTCCGTACAAGAAAAAACGTTATTTTTTTTCTTCCCGAAATATTAATGGGAAGGTGGTCCGTCAAGTACAAAACAAATCAAGTATCTAGTGATCTAAAACATATAAGATCACACCAACACATCACTGTAAAGTTGGTTTATTGTAGAGTTCAGATATGTTATTAATTGTTTTTTTAAATAAATACATTTTCCACTGACCAAATTAGATGAAATAATTCAGTTAGGGTATACTTTTAAAAGCAGTTAGCAGTTATTATATACTGGATCAGTTATTACTGATTTTTCATTGCATGGTCTATTTTAAAAAAGTACAATTTCATTAATTTAAATATCTGAATTGAAATGTTGATTTAAGAATTCTAGCATTGAAAATGTTTAGCTTAATTTTCAATTATACAAAAACATAATGCTTCACATTTAAAAAAATAAATGTTATATGACAGTATGTAAAAACAGTAAGCTGTGTGTAGAATTTATATCTAACATTTTATAGCTTACATTCAAGACAAAAATTATTGTGATATTTTCATAAAAAAATGAAATTATGGCTATTAACCTTGTATATCGGAAAATTTATCAAAATAATTTTAAAAATGCAGTTTTACAACTTTCATTGCCCTTCAGCATACTACAAAATTAATTCAGAATTTTTTTAACATGTGGATCTTCGAACTTGAAAACTAGAAAACAACTTAAAAATATTACTAATTCTCTTAAGGAAAAACCATTTGATGGTGCTTTTAATGGCAGAATGGTTGCACATCCAGTATAAAAAAATGCGATATACATACTTTTCTATCATTTTCTTCTTGTTGAGCTTGCTGATGCCGTTGTTCCAGTTCCTTTTGCCTGATTAACATTTCTTCATAAAAGCTCTTAAAGCCAGGTTTATTATGTTGATATAGAAACGACTGTGTATACTGAGCAAGTTCAAAAATCATAACTTCTCCTAACAATTCTTTCGCTTTTTGCTCTAGATCAGTAAGCAGTTCTTCTAGAATTGGTTTAGACATGCCCCTACTATTTTCCAATTGCATTTTTGGAATTCTGCAATTCAGGAAAATATAATTTACAAAATTTGTATAATTTTTAAGATTGTAAGAGGAATGCGTCTCAAATCGAGTTGTACTCTATTTCACGCAACAGTATAAATTGTTTTATTTCATCTGAGCTTATACAACAAACTGATTTATAAATTTATACGAATCTTGTCAAGAACAACTTGATTCTGTTGAACTAAAGTATGGAAACCATTAAGAGAGACCTGTGTTCAAAAGTAGACAGAGAAGGGTTGAAAAAGAAGGAAATTTGTATTGAAATAGCGATTGCTTACTTGCTCAGACG
This sequence comes from Limonius californicus, assembly GCA_014611495.1. Taxonomy (NCBI): domain Eukaryota; kingdom Metazoa; phylum Arthropoda; class Insecta; order Coleoptera; family Elateridae; genus Limonius; species Limonius californicus. The sequence goes on from JABXWE010029993.1 coordinate 15,715, forward strand.
TAACATAGTACGGTACAAAAAGTAGGTCATTAATATATGAGTATGTTTTACACTATATTCTTCGAGGCTTTTGCGGTTTCTCGAACTGTCAATATTACAATTTACTTTCGGTTTAGACCACGTCGTCATTTGGGATTTACACCCAGCATGCTTGTCTGTTTTTACAAGCATTTGCTCTAGAAGTCTGAGCAGTCGGGCAGAACAACGGAGTTCTGGTTGACTGTCACCGTTGGGAAAAGACGGGTCAATTTTACTCTAAATTCTTAAAACTAGGTACTTATCTAAGATGTCCTCATTGCTATTTCTTAGTTCTTAAAGTGTGTAATACACAAGACACTCTACTCTGCTTTGAAACGGCACACACTTGTACACTACACAAGCTCAAAAGGTTTGATTCTTTTGAGACTTCTCTTCAGATCAGTATTGTCCAGAAGTTGCAGCACTTCATAGTTCACGTAGGCGTGGAGTCTCTACTCGTGCTTTGCTGCAAACCTTTTTATCTCTTCTCTGACTGTTGGAATCTTCAAATCCCTATGTACATGGTCATTCCTGTAATACCATGGGGCGTCCACAATGTTTCGGAGAACTTTATTTTGAAAGACTTGAATTTGTTTGATATAACTTTCTTTTGCACATCCCCAGCGTTGGATCCTGTAGGTCCAAATGAGTTTCAATATTTGTTTGTACAATTATGTACTGTTAGCTGCGACTTTCTTCCAATAAGCCAGTTCATTTTTCTATATTTGTAATTGAATTAATTCCTTTTCTTTTTTACCTGCTCCTTCCACCGTAGTTGCACATCCAAGTTCATTCCCAAGTATTTTGCAGTGTTATAATATGGGACGATGTTATCGTTTATTGATATCAGAATTTGCTCATGGTGCTTGTATGCAAAGTCAAAGTGCACCGATTTGTTGTTGTTGATTCTTGTTCTCCACCTCTTAGTCCAGTCATTTACTTTATTACATGCTTCTTGAAGTTTGGTAGCTGTTTCAGCACTGTTGTAGACAGTAGCCAAGATAGCTGTGTCATCAGCAAAGGTGGCAGTTACACTGTTTGTCTGAGGAATATCACGGGTACATAGCAGACAGAGAATTGGCCCCAACACACTGCCTTAAGGTACCCTTACATGTATTTCTTTTATACTGAAATATTCTCCTTCTTGTTTGACCCTAAACATTCTTCCAGATTTGTAGGTTCTAGTATTTTAGTGTACTGTTTTGGTAGTATGCTCTTAAGCGTATGCACTAGGCCCTCATGCCAAACCTTGTCAAAGGCTTGGGCTTGGTCAAGGAAGATGGCTGAGCTTATTTTCTTCTCTTCGTATACCTTTTCTATGATGTTGGTTATTCTGTGTACTTGGTCTATTGTTGAATGTTTGTTCCTAAACCCAAACTGGTGTGTAAGTATCAGGTTATTCTCCCCAATTATTGGTTTGTCTCTTCAACAGTAGTTTTTCAAATAGTTTTGAAATGATCGGGAGTAGCGATATTGGCCTATATGATGATACTTCGTCGGGAGGTTTGCCCGGCTTGGGGATCATGATTACTTCAGCCATCTTCCAGACATCCAGTACATGCTTTAAGCGGAATACTGCGTTCATCAGGTAAGTGAGCTTTAGTATTGCTTTTTTTTGGCAATTTTTTAAGTATCTCTCCAGTTATGAGGTCAAGCCTGGGGCTTTCTTCGGGTTAATGTTGGTTATAATTTCCTTAACTACTTCTTTTGGGGTCACTAGGTGTATGGTCATCTCTTCGCATTCTCCTTCCATTCGGACAGGTGATGTTCAAAGTGGCTTTGATTAGGTTGGAAAGTCTGCTGTAAGTGGGCAGCGAAAGCTTCTGCTTTTTGTTGGTTGTCCTTTGCCCAGTTTCCATCTGTAGATCTAATTGGCGGATTATGCATACATGGTCGCAACTTTTATCACACCATACATCCAGCAAACATCTCTGATTATAAAAAGTTGGATATGGAATTAGAAGAAAACCAGGTAACAGTAGTAACGATTAACACAGGAATAGAGAAGATCACAGTAGCCGCAATATATTGTCCTCCAAGGCATAAACAGAAGAAAGAAAGTTACCTTAACGTCTTAAACCATCTACGAAATAAATTTATAATTGGCGGCGACTTCAACGCCAAAAATGCAATATGGGGCTCTAGAATGACAACAACGAAAGGTAAAGAGTTACACAGAGCAGCTGTGGAACTTGAATGTAGCTATCGATCAACAGGAAAGCCCACGTACTGGCCTGCTGATCCAAGAAAGATTCCAGACTTGTTAGACTTTTTCATATCCAGAAAACAATCACCAAACTGTATGGCTGTTGAAGAAAATTTTGACCTGGACTCTGACCATTCTCCAATAATCCTAACATTAAGTGAAAGTATCATCAAAAAAGGACACAACCCGACACTAGCTAACAGAAAGACAGATTGGGAGTGATTCCAAGAAGACCTGTCCAACCACATACAACTCAATGTACCACTGAAAACCAAAGAGCAACTAAATCATGAAGCCGAAAAGTTTGTAACAGACATACAACAAGCCGCCTGGAAAAAGACCCCTGAGATTAAGAGTAGGAAATAACTACCCCAGGGAAATTAAGGAACTGGTAGCAGAAAAAAGAAAATTAAGAAAAAAAATGGCAAAAGACAAGGTCACCAGGAAACAAAAAAAGACTAAACAATGCCGCTCAGAAACTAAGAAGAGAAATTACAAAACTTAAAAAAAAAATTGAAGGTAACACAATAATTTTCACTTTATCATCCAACCTACTTCAGTATTTTTGATTACAAAGTACTACAATTTAGTTGGTGTTACTTTGCAAAATTTACCATTTCCATTTTGCAAAACATACATCACTTAATGTATATGAGTGATATCTTCATTGAGTTCACTTGTTCAAAACTAAGCAACTTACTCTGGAAATAGAAAAAAATCGTAGTATTTGTAGAAAATATTTTTGGACTTGTCATTTGTGTCTTTTGGAAGATATAACATAAATTTACATTTCTCTAATTGACATTCGTATCTCATACTAATAGTAGTAGTAATAGTCGATTCATTACTGATTTCAACAATGTAAGGGTTGATACATTTATGTTAATAAACTACAGAGATTTACGAAGAGTTTAAGAAAAACTGGTTTTAACAAACGAATATCAAATGTAGAACAAATAATCGAACAAAGTAGCTTATTTTTTCTCTTTCTAACAATATAACAATTAGAGAGATTAAATTTATTAACAATAAAAAATGACACTTGTTTACATTTTTGACGGTGAAGGAGTAGGAGTAGAAATACAAAACAAATCTTGAAGAAAAAAATTGTATGTACTTTGTAGTATTTACAAAAAATATTTTTGGTCTTGTCTTCTAATAGATACAGCAGAAATTTACATTTTTTAGTACCATTCATATCAATAGCTTATTTTTCTCTTCTCAGAATATAATGACTCATATACATATCTAAAAAAATTGCAGTGATATTTCACACACTTTAACAAAAACAGATGAGTCATAAACTTATCAGAAATAAACAATTGAAGAACTTTTAGCTATCAAAACATGTTTATCTTTTCTCTCTCTATAGTGATATAATTAATCGATGTACTATTTTAAAATCTACCCCACAGAAAAATAAAAACTATTTGATTAACAAAAACAAAACATATAAATCTTTATTTTCATGAAAAATTTGCATTTACTAACAAATATCCATCCAACACTTAAAACATAACAAGAACAAAAAAATAGCAGTTTTAACACTTTTTTGTTTTTGTTATTAGAAGAG
>JABXWE010029994.1:0-20591 GCA_014611495.1 Limonius californicus
AAACAATAATACAAACTCCCTAGTGAGAAAATATGTCACATTATCTCCCTAGGGAATAATACTTCACTTCTGCCCCTCTTTTGTTTTAGGAGAAACTAACTTCTCCTCCCATCGGCGTAAAAATATTTTTATTTTTGATTATATGTTTTAAGAATGTAGGTATACTTAAGACAAAGATTGACGCTTTTATAAAATATTTTTATGACGTGTTAGTGTTATCTCTGTTATAGCACCAAAGATTTTAACTTTCAACTTCATTTATTCAAATATTTTTAATATAAATGTTAAAATATGTATACACACACTAAATACTAGTGTTTTGTATATGGGGTGTTTATTACTGTTTTTTATTTTAAGTTATTTTGTATTAAAATATAGAAAAAAAGGCACGTAATTTTTTTGCCCCCTCCTGGATTATTTTCTGCCGGCGCCCATGCAGCCCAAACATTAACTTTTTGAGGAAACTGCGTATGGCCCTCACGAAACACATGCGGATTTTGATTGTCCCAGTATCTGCAGTTATGTTTATTAACTGATCCATTCAAAAAAAATGTGGATTCATCGCTGAAGCAAATATTTCTTAACAGAGATGGATCATTTTGAATTTTTCGAGTCATTTCCTCACAAAATTCGATCCTTCTGTCGTTATCGTCTTCGCTCAATTGGTGATAATTTTGAATTTTGTAAGGAAAGAATTTGTTCGATTTCAGTACTTTGTGCACGGACCCAATGGAAATATTAGTTTGCTTGGAAACTGTAGGAATCGAGGTTCTTGGATTTATCGCAAAATGACCCAGAACGTCAATGTGTGCGGCTTCATTTAAAACTCTTGGTTCATTTCATTTCTTATTATGTATTTACCGAACCAGTTTCTACAAATTTCTGCACCAAGTCGATAACGTATCGATGAGAAATATTTTTGTCACGATGTCTCTCATTAAAAATAACCGCAGTTCTACGAGCGCATTGATCTTCATGGCCATAAGTCAAAATTATTTCTGTCCTTTCAGCTAAAGTGTAAACCATTTCTAAAAGTACACCTTCTCGACTTAAGTTGCAAACAACTAATGTCATATTAAAATACTACGGCATAAAACAAATTTATAAATTAAATAGCTCTGCTAAGTTGATATTAATCAGTTTGTTTCAATTTGAAATTGGTTTGACATAATCTGAAATTTTGAATGGTCAGACAGATGAGGATAGACAAGAAAACAGATAAACACAATGATAAAGAAATTATATTGCCTTATCGTTAAATAACAATAATAATAAGTAAAATAACAATGGAATACAGTTTGAGAATTTGATAAGTTGAATTACTTAATAAAGAAATTAAATGTTTAAATAAAATACATTTTTGTCTCTAATTCGCGAACGGATCGGCCGATTTTAATTTTCTTTGATGTAAAAGATTGAGAATTTAATACCCTTTAAAATGATGTATCACACATGGGGTAGTGCCATTTAAAATGTTGGAGTGTGGGTGGTTGGGGGTGGGGGTGAAAGTTTTCCAGCTGATTAGAATATGTCATTAAATGTCCCCCTCCAAACTAAAATCGACGTGTTTCAGCGACTTGTGATAAGTTTACTAATTAAAGAGTTATTCAAGGTGGGAAGTTTTCAAATGAAAACCCTGTATATGTTTCTTCATGTAAAATAAATATTGAGCATCAATCTAATCGTTCTTACAATTTTTCTAACACCTTAGGCAATAGACTCATTGCCGGCGGAAATGTAAATGTCAAACTTCCACGATGTTGTTCTTGATTCCACACCCCATTCCGAAAGGTCGCCAACTGCATTTGACTATACAGATATTAATCTTCAACCAGTGTCAACTAGTAAACCAATAAACAAACTGTAGGAAGATACTGAATGCAATTAAATTCGTGGCGACCCATTAATAGGTCCGTTCTAATAGGATCATGTGTATGTTTCGCGAAACGTATTTAATAAAATGTTTCATTTTCGCAGTAACGTAATTAACTTTTGCTGCTACATGAAGAATTGATGGGCAGGCATAATGTAACAACCACTCTTTTTTAGTTTCTCGAGATCCAGAACTGATATTTCGGTTAGAATCCCAAAATATTTCTCTATGCTTATGCAATGGTAATAAAATAAATAGTTTTTCAGAATATTTACTGAAAATTTAACAACGTTTTGGATGTGTATAATTTTGAAAATTTTACTATCTATTATATAAACATTTTTATTCCACAAAACAATGAAATCTGAATATTCAAGGGATATTGCATAATAAAGTTACGGTTTTTACCTACGACATGAAAATAGAATTTTTGAAAATGTTGACGCAAAGGAAGGGATGCTGAAATAATATGTACATTAGGTATAACCTGAATAATAAAGTTATTATAAGAAGCGGTCCTTTTTATTGAAAAAAGAATATATAATAAAAACATTTCAAAATATTTGCTTAATATAACATGTTCGTATACAAATTATACGTTTAATAAATTTTTCGTAATTGTAAGGCATCTTTATTTATCATCTTATGTGTTAGAACGACATATACAAAACTGTTCAAAGGCTAAGTTTATATCAAAATTCGTTGCAATAATTTATTGTAAAAGCTCACTATGATATTTACATTAAATACATAAGTGCCGGCATCAATAAGCTTTGGTAAAAACTCAACTCATAATTATTATGAACTAATCTCTGGCCAGAGAAGACGAAAATATAATATACAACCACGTTTATAACAATAAACAATACAAATATGATATCAAATGTGATAGGTACACAAAAAATTAGGAAAAATGGAAATGTATATTTAAATTTAACTAATGGACGTGTTAAACAACAACTACAAAATATGAGGCTTATTTGGAGAGTAAAAGGCTGTTTAAATGTTCTCGTCGAATAAGGAGTCAATTTGGTGCATTCTGGAATTGCTTTTGTGGTTGACGAGCTAGTCACATTTCACTTCAGCGTGGTTCTGTCGTTGTATTCAGTTGTATAATAAAGCGCTAAAATGAACACTACAATTAAAAATCCCGTCGTGAAGTGTGCACTATGGTCTGTTTTTTCTATGTAAAAAAAAAAACGCTGAGGGAATTTACAGTCAAATGTGCGAGGTTTATGGTTCAGGCATCATGAGTGCAGAAAAACTTAAAAACCGGTGTATAAATTGCAGAGGTCGCCGAACAAACGTGCACGATGAAAAACGAAGTAGGAGATCTTCTATTGTCAACGACGATCTTGTACAAAAAGTGAACAAGAAAATTCGTAAAGATCGGTGATTCACTATTTCGCCAATGGCCCCAAATTTTCATCAAATTTCACGTACAGTGACACTCAAATATTGACGGATGTTTACATGAACCAGCGAATAGCCTCTACGCTGGCCTTTTTGCATCGCTACAAAACAGATCACGGTGAGTAGCTGAATCATATGGTGACTGGCGACGAGAATTGGATTTCGTACACAAATGTTGAAACCAAGCAATAATCAATTCAATGAAAGTATACGAGATTTCCTGGAACGTGGTACGACAATTAATGTAGACGTATATAGTGAGACCGTAAGAAAATTGAGAAGGGCAATTTAGAACAGAGGTGAAGATTGCTGACCGATGTAGTCGTGCTTTTACATGATACCGCCCGACAACACGCGGCTGCTCGCACTGTGCAACTCATTGAGCAATTCAATGAGAATTTTTTAACCATCCCCTACACAGTCCCAACTAAGCACCCACTGACTATCAGCGCTTCCTCGATCTTAAAAATTTTTAAGAATCCACGACTGTTTTTTCGATGATGGGGACCTTATACCGACGGTATGAAATTGGTTTTTGTCGATCTTCTATTGACAAACGTATACAAATACTTGTACCACGATATGATAAGCGTTTAAATTTGAATGGTGACTGTAGAAAAATAGTTTAGTTATTGATAGTATATTCAAGATTTAAGCTTAATAAACTTTTTTTAACTTTACATATTTGTTTTATGACCGATCGGCCCTTCATTTCCAAATAAGTCTTGTATAAAATGCGTTATATGAAAATGAATTTGAAAAATATTATGAATTCAAAAACCTATTCCCTTCCACGAATAATCCGAAATTTGTATTTCATGTACAGCTTATCACCACACATACACATGAAAACATTGTTATAATATGTAAGTGCCTCTTGCACGGTCAATACTGCTGTTCGTAGTATTTTTCTGCCAGTTATGACGTAATATATTTTCCCAACCAAACGTTTTAAACGTGACATTAACAGGAAAATATATTAACAAAAAAATATATAATATACATATATATAATACAATATTATTCTAATACATAAGCGACTTAAATAAAGTTATTAATATTATTACACTAACAAAATCACAGCATTACGAAATGTAGAGAATAAATACGATACATTCAAAATACATAATAGCTGATGAAATTTTATACCATCTACTATAACATAACAGCAATCAATGGTTTACCTAAACAAATAAACTCAGATAATAAAACCTTGTATTTATTTATTTCACAAATAATATGTGGAAAGCTACCTGCAAGTGGAAGCTTTATTGTTTTATATTTTGCATAAACTTTGGAAAACCCCTTACCACAGCGATATTTAGAACACCTAAATATGTATTTCGGCAACTAAGTTGCCATCCTCAGCAGGGACTTGAACTAACTAAAGTAACTTGACTAAGGAATAAAAAACTCTAAAATTGTTAGAGAAAGTGTTTTCAACAAAAAAATTGAATTGCTATGAGAGCATTCACATTTTCAAAAATAGGGGAAATCTTGTAAATTTAGACAATGGGCCAATTCTGAACTCATATTCATTCATTTGTTGAAAATAATTCTTTAACCGGTTAGATGTAACGAACCTTAACGGGGAGTTAGTATTTAAGCCTTAGTTTGGAAGAAGAGATTGTGCAGACCCCCAACTAAATTAAAAGTTCTCACACTGAATTTTACAATATGAATCACTACATTAAATACAAAAACATCACTCATGAATCATTTTCTGATTTCGATTCTAACGCTTCCTCTTTCCTAATATTATTATACCCGTTAAAAATTCCAACATTGCCGTGTTGTGTTTCGTCTTCCCACTTAAAATGAACTGAAATTTTTTTAACATAGTTTCAGGTAAGACTACTTTTCCACACTCATCAAAGGAAACATGGTATAATTTTCATTAAATTAACGTTACAAATGTCTGTATAATATTTATGGCGTTACAGTTTTCGGTAAGAAATACTGCGTTTTATAAGTAACCAGTAGTGCCAACTTCAAAATTACAATCACAACGTGTTCTGTTTTGTACGACTGCACAATACTACTTTTTCCGTATAATTTGAAAAGTATGGTGAAACGTTATAATTCGCATTCCATTCTTTTACCATATGCGGCATTAACCTCTCGCATAATAACATCATTTATAAGTTTATTCGTACTATTAACAAATTCTTGCCTCCACTTTTTTTCTTCCGGATCCGATTGCTTTATTCCTGGTTTATGAACTAAAAATGCGTTATCCAATATTAGAAATGAGTAATCCATAAGGCACATTGTGTACGCCTGAAATACAGAGAAAAATTAATAATATACTTGCATAATAATATATCTATAGATATATCTTTGGATTTAGTGTAGGTAATTTTTCACACTTCTTAAATTTTTATTTTAGGCAATATGCTTTTTAAAGTCGTTTTTTCACTTTGGTATGCTGGCTAAACTGATGGCGTTTAAAATGAAGAACCAAAACATACATAAAATCTGTAAGTAAATTATTTTATTTACCCTAGACTTGAAAACAGGTTCTAAAATAAAATCTTCTACTTGTTTAAAGTTTGTCTTTCTTTTTTCATGAGAAATGTTAACCAATTGTGTATGATTATCTAAGTCCCTACACAAAAACCACGGAGAACACATAAAATTGCAAGATACAATATAGATTTTTAATCATACGGGAGAGTGGCCTAAAATGATCCCCCTAAGACAAAAATATTTGTAAAACGTAGAATAAAGTTCATAAAGAATGGAAATATTTGTTATTAAATTCTGCAAACATTGTACAAGAGTCACAAAATGATCACCCAATGTAGGGTAAAATGATCCCGGGATGATTTATATATAAACCTACTCAAACACCCTCCTACGAGCGATGTTATCATCAGCACTATAATCCCAGGTGTACGGATCGCAGTCACCGCTCTCAAGCACAGCACACTCATCATGTGCCGAGCGCTAGCAATTAACACTTCGCCCATCCTTCTCCCGCAGAAGATTTTAAAAATGTTTCACAGCAAATAAGGCTCTTCTACTTCCAACTCCTCTTCTTTCCCCCCTTCTTTCTTTTGCTGTCATTACTTTTTGTTAGACTTGGTCTCCTGATTTTCCCTTCTTGCTTTCCTTTTACTGCTGACTTATTTTTCATTTTAAAAACTTTCTTCTTTTCCTGTTCCGTTTGCTTCTGTTGTTCCTCCACCAACTGGTCTTTATAAGGGGTGCTTGTCAAAATGGCGGTGCCCCCAGATTTTCTTGTCGTTCTTGTACGTTTTTGTTCTGACATTTTAGGGAGTGGGCGAACATCTTCGTTCAGCTGTTCACACTGTTCCTGCTGAATAACTTGTCTAGGAGGAGTTGAATGAGCTCTTATGTCATTTTGGTCATGGGCAATCATTATTTTGAAGCAAGTCCTGAGGTTCGTCTTGCTCAATAACTTCAACAGCTGCGAAATCAATGTCAGGAAAAACATCTGGGTCAAAAGGAACGATTCCGGCCTTCTTAAAACCATTATTGGGGTACTGGCTTTCATTGAATCGCAGATTCGAAAAACTGTAACAACTCTTCCCGGGTGATTAGTCAACCATTTTTCTAATGCTTGATCATGGTAATGATTAAGCGGATACATACAGCTGAGATCGAGAGGCTGTAACCTATGTGTTGCATGTGGAGGTAGACATAAAATAGTGAAAAATTTGCTTCTGGCGTTTTCAATGACATTCACGTTCTTAGTATGAGAGAGATGACCGTCTAGAATTAAGAGGGCAGAGTTCTCCGCTGCTGGTTTAATATGAGACAAAAAATGATCAAACCGAACTGCAAAAACATTAAGTTTCATCCATCCAGAGTCGTTGCATATCAATGCTGTTCCCGGTGGTGCTCCATCTTTGAGCAAAAATCAACATAGGTGGCAAATAGGAACCGCCTGCCGACTTACAAATTACAGCAGTAGTAGAGGCACCTCATTCTGCGGAGATCATCCTGCCGACTTATTTCCTAGACCTTCTGGCCAAAACTTTAGTGTTTTTACCTGGGACGGTACTTGCAGATGTTTCATCAACATTGAAAATTCTGTGTGGCATTAATGGCATTTTATCCAATACTGTGTCTTAAGCAACGTGAAAAATTTGGTAACAACTGGTTTGTTAAAACCACGAGCGTGGGCTGCCGATGTCGCTTCTGGGGACCTCAATGCAAGCTCTTGGTGCCTCTTGCGAAAACCCTTTAGCCAGTCTTTACCAGCAAGTTTTCCTTTCCCAGAAAATGGATGCACAATGCCGTTTTTCACTACAAGCTGATACGCAAGACACCTGACATCTTTAGTGGTAAGACCATACATTCTACTTTCCATGTCAACAATATGAGCTGTAAGCTCTTCTTGTTGCTCTGCAGTAAAAATCTGAATTCGGCTTCCAAGTTTCTTGAGGTGATCGACGGCTAACTTGTTTTTCCCCTTACAACGTCTCTTTAAACTCATCAACGGTACCCCAAAAACTTTTGCCTCGATTTTGTATGGTAACCCATTGATACCTTCTATAGCTTGCCGCATACTATCCTCATCCCATCTCGGTCTGCCAATCTTTCGATTGTATTTGTTAATCATTTTCTTAGCATGTGCCAAAAAGAAATAAATTATTAAAATTGTTTTAGGAAGTGGTCTAAAATGATCCCCCAATGTAGGGTAACATGATCCCCGGGATCATTATACCCCGCCCCTTGGGGGATCATTTTGCCCGCGGAGATCATTTTAGGATCATTTTTCTCTCCTGTTTAATCTAACAAAGAATACAATAAAGACCTCATAAAGGATAAGGTGACGTTAAATATGGCTCACAGTTTAAACTTCCTCTGTTTACAGGATATCTATGCAGTCTCTTTTTATTATATGGTTATATAATTATACGATCGCATATGTGATTACATTCCAGTGGCTACCGTGAAATTATTTTCAATGTCTCCAAAAGTGGAAGCGCGTCTCCTTTAAAAAATTCAGAATTTATGTGTTTTTCTGGATACCAGTTTAAGACTGCTTATACAGTTCCTTTATAATCTAGATGCAACAAAAGGTCCTATAACTGAACGAAATGAACAGCTATCAAAAAACATCGTCTGAAAAATCCAGATTCAAAACCATACTGATTACCTTCTTCGATAAACAGGGCGTGGTTCATAAAGAAATTGTGTTTAAAGGATAAACAGTAAATACTTCATTCTACGTTGAAGTGATGAGACTATCGTAGCGCATTTCATGTTGCATAACAATGCACCTACCCATTCCGCACTGATTGTGAAGTCATTTCTGATATAACACGGCGTTCCTAAGATCAACCACGCACCCTATTCAGATGCCTTGGAAACAGCAGACTTTTCTCTTTATTAAAGTGAAAACTCTTGTGAACAAGAAACTATTTCAGGGCGTAGAAAATGTTAAAATGTAACGTTTGGAACGTTGTAATAAGAGTAAGTATTTTTTGAACTCCGTTCATAATGAAAGACCTTCTTCCATCCACATATCCATTCACATATTGACATCGTACGTCCTTTGCTAATGTTTATCTAATAATTTCGCTATGCCAGCTTTGGCTTTTCTTTGTTTTGATACTACGCTCCGTATTAGTAAATGAGCGTCAGCATGCATTTTTACTTTATACCATTATTTGGATGTTTCTTTATTTCGCAATTTAGTTTAGTTTTATTTCCCATATTCCCACTCCTCCTTTTACATTATATTTCGCTATGTTAATTCTCTTAAATATCCGTTTCAGTTAGCCTCTATCCTTCATGGGCATTCATCTTGAGGTCTGCCCTTTCCAAGACTTCAGTTTAACTTTCAACTAATCAATAACATCCTTCATTAACAGCCTTTTTGTCCCATTGCTGGGCATCGGCCCCTTCTCTGCCACGTGTTTCTCCTCAGGGTAGAAACACGGGGGACCTGCAGTTTAACGTCGAATAAAAACGACAAAAATTCCAGAAAAGGTTTTCGGTATTGCGATTTTACGGTTGCTAACCGAGTTAGGAAATGGTGTACGGTGGTTGCAGCACAAGATTTTCATAGACTGTGTGGTAATATTGGGGTTTCGAACCCAAGGAATCGACGTTTTGCTCAGAAAGCGAGCGCTGTACCAACAGAGGCATGACGGGCTTAGGTATGGAAAAGTTTCGAACTTTAGTCTCATACGGGCGACTTCTAGGCTTATTATTCCCAATTTCGATATCATAAGGAAAAAATGAAAACAAAATGTACAGAAATTAACTTTTTCGCTGGTTGTTTTCTCTGTATTTATTAATATTATTATAAATTAAGAGAAGCAGAGTAATGTTTCTTCAATTTTTAAATTATTGGTATGCCATCGATAGTGGATACCGTATCGAGGCGCAAGTTTCCAAAGCTGCTACATTTGATGATCACTTCGTCGAGCTGTGAGAGACCTTTCACTGACTTCTTCAGTTGCATCGAGATTATAGAGAAAGAATAGGAACACCACCGAATATTGTGAGAAACCTGAACATAATCGAAGCTAGTATCCAGCAAACATTTACATGGAGATGCCTCTACCATTGACGACTTTCGAAATAACTTCCTGCTATCTACTGGACGGGAATCCAAGTAGGTGACCAGATGCGCAACGTATAAATACTAATAAGAAAAGTAAAACAGAAGTCCAAAAATAAAATTTTTGATCTAAACGAAGCCCCATGTAATACGACACCTAGTACGGGTAATCAAATAGGCAAGCCAAAAACAAAAAATGCTAAGAACGTCACCCCTTGTAATACGACATTTGGGGGACACTGCTCATACCACCAACGTTTTGACTCTCTGGGCCTTTATAAAACTATTACATTGATTTACTGTTGGCGCCCCAAAGCAATTGCGCCTCTAAATGGGTGCCTGTTGATGCCTAAGCGTAGAGTGGGCCCTGAGTGAATACTAAAACATACAATTACTGTAGTTACTAGTTACCTGTACAATTTTATCCGACATTCCTTCCCACGACAGTCTCTCATCAAACGTAGGATCGTTATTGGTTCCAATATAGAAAGGTTCCCAATGATAATACTTCCCCGTTCTTTTGCCTATATTGAAAATGTGTATTCGGTCCGCCTCACTGGATTTTCGCCATTCCTCAAAGTTAGGTACTGCATGGCACACTCCGCATATGTTTTGATGGAATGGTAGGGCTGACCCATTTTGAAGCATTTGTGTTAATTCTCTTTTATTAACGGGAATTTCCTTGCCATGCTTTATTTCAAACACATGTAGCGCAAATACAGCTGGTTTGTATTTAAGAATAATGTCTTCACACCCTGCAACTACTTCCAAAAATTGAGGAATTAAGTTCGGGCTTGGATACAGTTCGATGTCAGAAGTCAACACAAAATGAGTTTCGGATGTTGATCGAGCGATGTTTCGTCCAACATTTATGGGATATAACAGATTATTTTTAGTAGCATACATTTCTGTCCTATTTACATTATCAAATGGAGCTTCTAGAGAGCAGTTGTACACCATTTTTAAGGCACTACCATGGGATGGAATCTGAAAAATAATTTTTTCAATTAGAAATCGCTGTATTTGACGACTTACTTTGTTGATGGCATTAAAGTATTATCCCAGTTTCAAAAGTCTAAATATTATTTACTGAAATAGGTGTAATTTGTACTACACCCCCAATAACTTTGTTGTTTATTACGGGATCATAACCAAATGTTATGTAATAAATCTATAGATACATCTTTTTAAGAAGCAGTGAATACAGTTAATTGTGCGGATTCGGTTCAACCAGAAGATACGGTATAAAAAATGTTATCGTCTCTTTGCGGCGGTCGATGTTATCAGTTCAATATATCAATGCTTAGTGATTCTCAGAACATTCATAATTTACCTTTACCCGATTTACGGTTTCCAGTTTACATTACTTTTTATCGTTTTTATTCTAATATAGATTTATTTAAACAAAACAACATAAAATTGAGTAACATAGCATAAAATTATTACTACCTAGGAAGCCATTTACTAATATGAGCAAAACCTTGAAAAGTTTGCAGGGGTTTGCTTCGAGGGCCAGTTGTTAGCTGTCACATTTTGATTGGGACCTTCTATTGATTTCATAATGGCAAAACTGATTTCATGATAGTAAATCTGTGACGTGGTATAGTGGAACCTACCACAACCCCACTATCTCGCAAGTACTCATCGCAAGTTTTATAACCGCCACTACACCAGATGGCACAATGAATAGAGGATACATACTCGAAGCCTCGCCACCCCAGCCCCCATACCTTTGCCGCAGGAACGGTTTCAAGATTTCGTGAATCGCAAAAACACCACTTCCCGATTTAAGGATTAAGATAGCGCCATTTATTTCATAGACAACCTTACAAAAAAGAGGTGTCGCGTGACATTTTCAAACGACATCAACAGTTTTTACATAAGCAATGAGAAACATCGCAAGATGGTACTGTCCATGAATTATACGAAACCATCAGTGTCAAAGACAGCTATGGACTATAGTCATTTGAAAAAGTTCGATGGATATACAGTTAGAGGAGCTGAGAAACTTATCGCTCCTGTTCCTCCAGGTCAGTCTAAAAGATATTTTTAACAAATGAGAATATGTTTGACGTGTTAGACGCCACACATCTCTCTCCATTGGATATGGTGTAAGCACAGGATGGTACAAGAATTTAATAAGAAGTACAAAATTTTAGCGCAAAAAGTTGTTAAATTGTATTTAAAACTTTGTCGTAGAAAGAGGAACTAGATGTAAGGTCGCAGATTTCTAAAGAAATGAATAAACACGGACAAATGGATCTAATTGACATACAAAAAAAAAGTTGTGGTAGAAGTTTGATCTACCAAGACCACCCAACCAAGTGTGCCCGTTAAAATAAAAAACCGCAGAAGAGGTAGGTAGTTAAAAATCTGATAACTTTCGCATTTTTGAAGCCCCTTCAATCCTGCAGTAGGACAATGGCCAAGAATTTGCAAATCATAAAGTAGTCGAATTTCGTTCTGTGTGAGATGGCCTAAAATTGTCCATGGCAAACCATGCCCAACCACTCGTAGCGTGAAAAGGACATATCAAGTTGTCCGAACTATGCTCAAGGTGTGAATGGACGATACAAATTGTAACCATTATACTGAAGAAATATGGCTTGTGCGGATTATGAAAAACAAAGCGTATCATGATGCAGTAAAACGTTCTCCTTGAAGGAACCTGACAGTATCGGAAACCGGGAGGCATACGTTAAAAGAAGTGAGGAAGCAGCAAGCACCGAGAGAAACTGAGAGGAAAGAAAATCAGAAGCAGCTAAACGCTGAGTTCCTGTGCAGAGCCTTTGGTGCGACATGCTGGGAAAACAGAACTCTGCGGAAAAATAGAAAACATTGTCGTGTTCAAATCCGGGGTGTTGAGAGGTGGCAATTGAAGTAGACGATAAACTAGGAAACGAAAATGTAACAATCACCGCACTATTTTTTAGTAATCAGTTTATAGTTTGCTGTAAACCCCTAGTCAATTTCAGCTTAGAATCACAAGAAATGAAATCATTACGTCAGCCAGCACATGCTTAAAAATTTGTGGGAAGGCAAGGTTATAGGAGATGTCATTGTAAACTGATTTGTAAAACCAAAAACTGCAAATGCAAAGCTTCAGGAATTCTGAGTAATTCTAAATTTCATACATGCGAGCCTCGTTCAAATAAGTAGCCACGAACCCATTTGTATCTTCGCATTTCATTGTTTTATTAATACTGTTAACTTGTTTTATAGTTGATATAAATTTAATAAATAAATCAAAATGTCACTCTTTTCATTTACGAAATCCTTTCTAATGTCAAAATTCACCTTTACTCGAACAGGATTGCATAGACAGTAGATTACGCGGATAAAGCTAGAGTGTCCCATTTTCAATTTGGGAATTTGATATCCGCGCCATTTTCTAACCATCTACCAAAAAATTGTTTTATTTGACATACATATATTATCTGTAGACTAAACAAAATCATTATGCAGCGTTCCTAGAACTTACAAAAATCTAGCAAACCTTTAATGAAATATCCTATTCTGTTTTAAATACGATTCGTAAATGAATAAAGTTTCCTGGTGTGTCATTTCCTGAGACAGTATCACCAATTGAGCTTTAAGATCGCGCGGCCTCTACACTTTTTTTCTTTGGGGCTTTATAATCCGACGATATGAACGATCTGAAAAACACCATTCGTCGAGTTATTGATTTATTAAATGAGCCGCAATTGTGCGCAAATGTAATTCAAAATTTCGCCAAAAGAGTGGCCATCTGCAGGAAAAATTAAAGGGACATTTGCTAGGTATTTTATTTCGACCAGAATTCCCATGTTTCCACTTTAACTTTAAATGCACTTAATGAGTTTTATGCAAAAATCAAAACCCCAAGTTCAAAACGGGACACCCTTTAGAATCTTTATTTGTATTTTAGTTTTATCCAGAATTTTTTGATATCGCAGTCTACCAAGCTAAAGCTAGGTTTTCCCAATTTTCTGCCCTACCCGTAATATATGTGTATTTAAAACATAGTTGCTACGTTTATTAGTCTTTTAGTTTGCTATTTGTTATTATTTCAGCAGAAGTTAAAAAAATATACTTTGTTGTAAACAAAACTGCCCGTATATCTACAAAAATATACGGTACATTAAATTGACGTCACTTCCTGCGAGGACGAATATAGAAAACTGACTTCTTTTACATTTTCTGCTAATAATTTAATAATATTAGTAGACTCAACTTCAGCCGGATTTATTTTCTTTTTGAGCTTCATACTTATTTTGATATTTTACATGTCATTTTTTTCACGAACAGTTTCCAAACGACGAAAGGCCTACTGCAAGGGTGTTGTATATCACCTGCTCTATTTAAAATATACATATCATATGCTCTTAGAACATGGACCAGGAAATGTGCAAATATGGGGATACAGATCAATGACTCCTTCCTATATATTATGTTGTTATTTGCCGACGACTAGGTCGTTATAGCCGCCGATAAAGAAGACGCAGCTTACATGACACGAGATGTCAGAGAAGAGTATGAATACTGGGGTTAGAGATGAATACGGAAAAGACAGAATACCTGGCAATTAGGGGCGACAATGAAATTTTAGAAATAAATGATAACCAAATAAAATGCTGTAACGATTTCAAATATCTCGGATCCGTTTTCAGTAAGAGTCCAACTGCGACAGAGATATAGAAAACAGAATAAACCAAGGGCGTAAAGCCATACAACAATTGAATAGCATATGGTGGAGTCAGGAAATTAGGAACTGCACAAAACGCAGGATATATTTGACTATAGCGGAAGGTATTAAGCTGTACAATGCGGAAGTATGGGACGTTTCGAAGAAGAAGATGCGCTCCGAAGAAGTTGTAGGATATCAAGGCTCCAGCATATTCCTAATAATATCATAAAAGAAACCATGAAAGTAGAAGACGATGTAATATATAGGATAGAAAAAAAAGGATGATGGGGTACGGACATCTAAACCATATTAAAGAAAACAGATGGCCGAAGAAAATTTGGAAATGGTATCCAGCCGGTAGACGAAGAAGAGGACGGCCCCGAAGAACATGGGCGCAAGGTGTAGAAGAAGCCATGACGAGTAGACAGATGCCACAAGAAGACATTCAAGATAAGAAGCAATGGAGTATTGGTATTCCAAAACTTGCAATAATGAGGAATTTATGGGCTCAATTGTGAATTTGAAAGGCCTCAAGTATATCCAATTTTCATTTATCCTCACAGAAGTGTAAAAATGTTATTACATTATTTGATGTCAATGCATGATTGTGTTCTAATAAGTGTTTAGCGTAGTTAGATTCTTCTGGGTGTTTATATTTGTAAGAGCGTATGTGATCTTTCTACTTGGTGTCAAAATTTCTAATTGTTAGACCTATGTATACATAATTACAATGTGAACAGTTTAATTTGTAAATGCCTGATTTTGACAAATCGTTAGTTCTATCTTTTGCGTTGAAGAAGGGTTTGAAAGTGTTTTTTGTTGTTTTATAAATTACTTTAAATGTTCTTGAGTTGATTATAGTTTTAGCAATTTTCTCCGATACAACACTGAAATCTGGAATTGAAATTTATTTAACACTTTCAGAGTAGTCTAATAGGCATTTGGGGTTTATGTATTTTTATTAAACCGTATAGTTCTGGTGGTTGTGGGTTTGGATGAATTGTTTTTCTTTTCTCATAATCTGTTAAATCAGGCAAGATACACTTAACAAATTATCTGCCAAGCCCTTCGCAGAGTAAAACAGGGCAACTCAAATTATTGCGCTTGTTTTAACACATACATAGAAATTCTTTAACAATAAAAATCGATGGCTTATCTCGATTTGGCATTAATCTATTTTATTTTTCTTTACATAGTTACGAAGAGCACTAATAAATCAACTACATCTTCAATTAAAACTGCTCTAAAAATAAATATTACAGTGAAGGATATTTAGTCAAATATTTATGAAGGGTGCTTCAAATATTTGTATGCTTATACAAATGAAATAGCATTACCAACAAAATAACATTTTTCATTTTAAATGTAATACTTTGTTCTGGTATTTTTGTAGTTTCCGAACTGATTTCGGTACGGTCGAAGGGCGATGATTGTAAAGTGCAAAGCTACTAACCAATCAGAATACTATTGTTCTACATTTATCAAAATAACTACATAGGCAACAAACGCAAACTTGTAGTAATAATATAACAACCTCTAAACCAAAAATGAGTTCCTTTACTGAAATATGTAATGATTAGTTATCAATTTATTTGCGTAATATCAAAAATACCACAACACAGTCTAGTAATATTTAAAACACGTTTATGTGACATATTTCGAATTTGTAAATTAAATTGGAACGTTCGACTTCCATAAATTATTTCATACTCTTACCCCATACAAGATAGGCAACCCACAGTGCGCTACAAGCTAGCGTGACCCATAATTAACTTCAGTGTAAACATTTACTTTTTTCTAGTAATATGTACTCTTAATGTTAGTTAATTTCTTTTATATTGACATTTTCTGTGATATACAATACCAATAAACAATAAATTTTGTAAATATGTAGACTCCTTTTTGATTATTTGTAAAACATTTTTATATTCTAGAGATTCTTAAGAGATTAGTAAAATCTTGATTCTATATCAAAATTCGTCACCGTATTTTAAAGGAAATTTTATGTGGCTTTTACTTATTTATGTTGTTTGTTAGTGAGCGCTACAATTTAATGTATTTTACAAGAAATTTTTTGACAAAAATTCGTGTATTTCATATTGATGAGTAGTGAAAAATTCCAGTTTGACATCTAAAATTCGTCTCCAACAGTTTACTTGCAGGACATTTCCCCTTATTTTATCTACATTTAAATTCGATTTATCTATTACAAATATTGATTCATCTGCCTTACAAGACAGTAATTCATCTGCCTTACAAGACAGTGATTCCTTGTCACTGAAAGTGGTTAAGTTTACAAAAATATATAACCTCTCTGCAATTTCAACAAGTATAATCTACATATGTATATTTCGTTTTTTATGTAGGAAATATACTATGTAAGTGATTCCCAAACAGGATGGGTAAATAATATTATTCAGTGTTACGTGTTCTTTATATGGAGAATTGAATTTTAACTAAATGACAATTGAAGTCATATAATTTGTGACATTTAATATAGAGCGAAACCCCGAAACACGTCAATTTAATTTTACAAAAAGACACTTCCTAAGATAATTATTTTTCTATAAACTTCTGTTTCTAAGCTTTGACAGCATCATTAGTTTGCTAAACAGCAACCCCATTTTACCATCTTATTTTGATAGGCCTCCTCACATGTTAAATGGTGATATAAAATAATTAACAACTCACATAACATATTTTATTTTCAGAAAAACGTAGGTACCTACAGTTAAAAAAATGAAATTAGCATTATGAAAAAAATACCTAACGGAAATATTCGAAATGGCCACCATTAACCAGTTGGCATTGGTCAGAACGTGTGTAAAAACTTTGTATAGCACGCTCAATCATTTGCGGGCTGATATTTTCCAATTCTAAACGATAATCCAATGCTTTAAATCGTCTAAATCTGGGGTCGGCAACCCGCGGAGCGCATACGGCCCTCTAGGGCCCTTCGTAAGACCCACGTAGTTTCGTCAAAAAACCGTTTTTTCGTGCAGCCTTCGTCATATTTCGTTAAAAGACCTTATCATCCCGTTGCGGCTGTCATTGTACCAGTGCAATATACCAATTTTTAGTGATTCTCAGAAGAAATATCTTCATCATCATCGCACAAGCCGTCACTGTCTGCTGAACGTTTCATAATTTTAAATAATATTTCAGAATATATACTTTACCCCTTTTTTTGGTTTTGCTCACACTCGGGAGGTGGTATATTTTTTTTACCGCTTTTCCTCCCCATTTTTCCCTAAAATAATCAAGAAACTTTTCTTTTTTTCATCTTTTATGTAAATATCGACCTATGTAAAGAAAACTATTTCAAATTGAGTAGCATAACATAAAATGATGATTAATTAAGAAGTAATTTAGTAACGAGGACCAAAAATTTTAAATTTTACAGGGGTTTTCTTATCACATTTCGATTGGTTCCTTCTATTGGGTCCACTAATCGCAAACTGATTGTATGATAGTGAATCTATGACGTGGTATACTAGAACCCATAACAACCCCAACAGGTCGTAGGTACGACACACCAGCTGACACACTGAATCGAGGGTACATTCTTAGAGCCTCGCCACTCCGGCTCCAATACCCTTCCCCCAGGACGGACTCAAGATTTCATGGATCGAAAAATACACCACCTCCTGACTTAAGGATTCGATAGTGTCAATGGTTTAATAGCTAAGCTGACAAAAAGATCTTTTCTTAGAGGTGTCGCATGACGTCCGCTTCACTTGCCCGCCGCGACTTATTGGTTACTCAAAACTCCCGATCCCTCGAAAAGGTTGCCGACCCCTGGTCTAAATTGTTTGGCCTATTAATTTAAACTCGCGATCACACAAGTCCTGATAAAAAAGAAATCTAGGCGCGTTAAGTCAGGCCACCCAAACGATTCTCACCGCCCTAACCATCTATTAGGGAACATATCGTCAAGACATTTCTGGATTTGTACACCATCTTGTTGAAACCAAATGGCGGGGTATAGCAGGACCTTCATGTTTACCAAAAGAATTGCTAGGGCTGAAACTAACGCAGAAAATCTAAATATCGTACTACATTCATATTTTTTCTAAAACCGTAAGGCCCTAGAATACGAGCACTTATACAGGGAATTTTTCTTTTTAGTATACATAGCCTATGTATACTTTTAAAAGAAACGCGTCAAATTCGCCTATTGTGTAGGCAACCAACTATACAGACAACTCAAGCATGCTGTCACCACAGCAATCAAATTAATTCAATGCTAAAAAATAAAATTAATCTTTATTTAGTGTCAAACAATTGTTAGAAAATTTAAATCAGAGGGATGCGTAATAAATTCCCATAAAATAAAAACTGAAAGTAATCACGTTTTGACCGAAGAAATGAAATGAAATATTTTATGCTACCTTGAATAAATAATAATTAAAAAAAGTTTGCCATCGCCGGGAATTGAACTCGGATCAACTGCTTGGAAGGCAGCTATGCCGACCATTACACTACTTTGATCGCTGAAGTATGCGTTTTGTACAAAAGAAATATAATCTGCACGGACCTTACGGGAACATCATCCTGTGGATTTTTATTTAATAAATGTCATCATCTGCGTCCTATATACCTACAAGGTGAAATACTTATTTAATATAAACACTGCATCAACATAACCTTTATACTAAAATAATTCACAACTATAGTGACGTTTGTTTCTGATTTTTAGTTGTCGGTATAGTTGGTTGCATACACAATAGGCGAAAGTGACGCGTTTCTTTTAAAAGTATCCATAGGCTATGTATACTTAAAAGAAAAATTCCCTGCATATATATATATATATATATATATATATATATATATATTATCTAAAAAGTTGGAATTATCACCACAGAGTAACATTAATTATTCGCAAACATTAAATAACAGAATTATGAATTGTGAACGGGGAGCTCTATCACCACGCTGTGTAACTGCATGTTATATGCTGCAAGGTATTTTATGTTAAAGAGTTAACGAAGACAGTTCATGGATCAAACAGAAACCTGACTATGGACAATTGGTTTACATCCGTAGATTTAGCGAGTACAATGCTTGACAGACCTTACCAACTACTGTTGGAACTTTATATAAATACAAGAGGGAAATTCCACCAGATATCCTAAACGTAAATGGCCGGCAACCGAAAACATCTATGTTATGTTTCGATAAAGCTACAAGATTAGTATCATATGTACCGATAAAAAAAAAGTTCTTCTAATGTCGACCACCCACGATTATCCTTCTGTGTCTTCTACTACGAAAAATCCGGATATTATTGAGTTTTACAACTGTACTAAACCTGGAGTGGATACATTTGATATGATGTGTGCAAACATGGGTTGTAATCGGAAAACTAGACGTTAGCCTATGCGTATATTTTATTACCATTATTATTATTAGTATAGCGAGTATTTGCAGCTATTGCTGCTTCTCCAAGCGCCATCGGTTTCCGTCGTTCCAGTCTCCTTCTCGTAATCCTCTCTTTTCCATTTCACTTTCTATGTTATTTATCCATTTCTTCCGAGGTCTCCCTCGTTTACTTCTTTGTGCTGGAACCCAGTTCCATACCTTTATTGGTATTCTTTCTTCATTCATTCGGCGTAGATGCCCATACCATCCTAACGGCTTTTCATTTATCCTATCCATAATAGTATCTTTTTTGACTGCCATTTTCTCTCGGATATCTTCATTTCTAACGTGATCGTACAAGGTTAGGCCACATCTTCTCCAGTATGTGATTTCCGCTTGTGATTCATCTTTTTGTCTATAACCCATATCTCCGACCCATATGTCATAACCGGTTCTATCATTGTTTTAAATATATTTGTTTTCGTTTTTTTGGTTAGGTTTTTATTCCACAAGATTTGATGTAGTGTTTTTGTCATATTCTTTCCTCTGCCTATTTTCTTTATTATGTCCGTATTGTCTTTTCCATCCTCGCATATTGTAACTCCCAGATATTCATACTGCCTAACACTTTTCATTGTTCCGTTGTCTAGCTCTATATCTTGTCCTCTTCCTCCTATGAGCATATACTGCGTCTTTTCTGTATACACCTCTAAACCCCAACTTATTGTGTATGT
>JABXWE010029999.1:0-16830 GCA_014611495.1 Limonius californicus
AGCTTGCAGTAAAGAAACTGCAAAATAGAAACTCTCCTGGTGAGGATGGAATTACCAACGAGCTATTAAAGTACCGAAGGAAAAAGCTAATTAATGGGCTAACAAAACGACTACATAAGATAATGAAAACGTAAAGAATACCAATGGGGTTGAGAACAAATATATTGACACCTATATTCAAGAAAAGCAACAAAAAATTTCAGAGGGATTTATTTGCTCAATACAACACTAAACCTAACAACCAGAATCCTAACATAAAAACTAAATAACATAATCACACCAGAAGATGAACAATAAGGATCTAGAAGCGGAAGATTTTGTGTTACAACAACTATTAGAAAAATCTCTAGAAGGTAACAGACCTGCTTTGGTGTGGTATATAGATTTAAAGAAAGCCTGTGATAGGGTACAATTAAATGACATTATAAAAATACTGGCTAATAGAGAACAACCATCACCAATAACAAAACTGATCAGAGACATATACAAAGACAACAGAATAAAAATCAGAAGCCCATAGGGTTAATAGGGATATAAATATCATATGTTATGCAGACGATGCTTTATTGGTTGCGGAAGACGAAGATAGATTACAGAGATTACTCGTATCAGTTTACTCAAACAGGTAAGAATTGCAATATGGAAATCTCTACCCGAAAAACAAAATCGATGACAGTAGCGAAAGAACCACTAAGACGTAAACTGATGGTAGAGAACAATCCAATCGAACAAATATTGGAAATAAAGTATTTAGGAGTGAAAATGAGAATCCATGGAAACCTAGACAAAGAAGTAGGGGAGCAAACAATGCCAGCAGAAAGAATAGGAGGCTCCCTACACAATTCAATATGGACAAATAAACATTTAATATTGGAAACGAAGGCACGAATATACAAAGGGGCCGTATGACCCATTATGACATACGCCATGGAAACTACGGCAGCAACTGCAAAAACAAAACAGCGGATGCAAGTGGGAAATACTAAGAAAAATAATAAGTAAGACGAGACAGCATACGTAACGTAACGACGTAACGAGAAACATGTAAAATACAACCAATAACGGAATGGGTAAAAGAGACAGGGACAGAAGACAGGAATGGGATAGCCACATGTCAAGAATAGAAAATGAAAGATTAGTGAAGATAGTACGAGACGTCCAACCCCAAGGCAGGAGAAGTGTTGAACGCCCCAGCAAAAGATGGAGAGACAGCTTGTGAATGTTATCGAAATAGAACAAGCAAAAATGCCTAAAATGATGAAGAAGAAGAAGAAGAATTCTGAAACTTTCATTACTATTTTCGACTATGATTTTTCATTTCCTAATTAACTTACAGAGTGCGGCAAAAAATTTTTAGACTTTAAAGTTAACAAAAAAGGCACGGTAAATGCCATTCAAAATTTTATTACATAATCTCAAATTGCATGAAATATAATTTAATTTCAATTGGTTTTGAATATGATATGGTCCAGATGGTGGCCTTCATTCGCGATACACTTTTGTAGACGATTTCTGAAATTTCGCATCACTCAGCGGGTCATTCCCAACGCTACCGCTGGAATTTCTTGGCGTATAGTAGCCTTCAGTTCATTGATGGTTCTTGGTCGGTGTTTGTCGACCTCAGCTTGCGGGAGGCTCCAAAGAAAAAAGTCACAAGGGGCGAAATCAAGTGCCCTGGAAACAGTTCTTTCAAAACTTTCATTGAGCTTTTCTCCGTGTGATCGGTGGTCCCATCCTGTTGAAACCACATATCCGTATTTCGGTTAGTTTTGGTTCCAAGAAATTCCGTAGCACCTCCACATACCGATGGGTTACTGTAACAGCCCGATCTTCCTCCACAAAAAAGTAAGGATCAGAAACCCCAAACTCTGCTGAAAGTGCAGCAAACTGTGACGCGTTGTACGGATGAAAGGTAAGCCCAGCGTGCAAAATTCTCCTAAAAGTTGGATCAGACAACCCCAAAACTGCAGCACGTTTACGGGTTGAACGTTTGAAAGTTTGCACAAGGCACTGTCTCAAAGTGTTTCTGGCGTCCGAACCCTCATGGTTTTCGTTTTAACCACGAACCTGTGGCGCTGAACTTTGCACTTCATAGCAATATGGTTTTTCAGTTCAAACCAGCAGAATTTCGAACAAGCGCGAAGTGGTTCCAAAAGCTTTCTGCGTGGGGATCGCAGATACGTTATTTCGGATAAATGATTCAATATCGAACACACGGTATACACCCGTACAAGCCATGATTACACCTGAAAACGGTACAGCATATGCTATGGGAATACTGCACTACTCCCCCTCCACTTCACTAGTGCCGAACCAATGGCTGAGCGAAATTTGGCAGGTTTTTGGCCGCATCCTGTAGTTTGTCGGATAGCATTTATTTTTCACTTCAGTACACAAAAATTAAACAAATAGCCTAAACTTCTTTAACTTCTGCAAAACAGACAAAACTTTTTTGGATTAATAAAAGATAATTTGCTGCAACGAACTAGGCGAGCAGGTCCCAGTTGTGGGGAAAGCAAATCGCCTTAATTTATGATTAATTTAGATGCAACAAGAAAATTAGCTTCCAAGTTTCATCATTTAGCTTACCTGCGGTGACTTGGTGAATGCTAACGGCGTTCGAGTTTCAGAAGTTTTGACGTGAAGTCTTTAAGAACTCGGAGATCTGAAACAAAGACTTTCATTTCAGTTTGGCGTACCCTTAGACTAGCAGTAATTAAGGAAACGGCTTCAAAAAGAAAGGTTTGTGGATGTACGATGAAAGAAAAGTGTGTAGATAAATTGCGGATATTGGAATGGGGCTCTATGGAAGCGCAGAAATAGACTTAACTAATTTTTCTCCTCAAACCCGATGAAAAATTACATCAAAACCCCATTCCAGATTGCTGCTGCTAGAATTTATATGGGATTCATTAACTGCCCTTTGTCAATATATATATTTAACCGAAATTCAACATTATTGTTATCGTACATAAAATTCCAAAACGAGCTCCAAAAAACATCTCTGTGTTTGATATTGAAAATTCATTTCTGCCCAATAGGAGTCATTCCAATTTCATTTCAAAGAAACAAATATAAAACTTCTCGGCTGTATAAAAATAATAAACAGACGAGAACAAAACATTGGCCTTAATTCTGCAATTCATAAATAAAAAGCTCACCACGAACAAGTAAATAATGTTTTCTAAAACTATAGGCACAGATTTCAGCCATCTTTGCTAGTTGATTGTTTCAAGGAATCAATAAATGTTTCGAAGTACAGCCCGATAATATTAAATTAATTTAATTACACTTCTGTTCTGCTGTCACAAAGTCGTTCTTCCTTGCCGTTTCAATTAATACCGGAAATTCCTTTGAAGTAATTTCTAATGTTTCAAAGTTAAACAATGGCGCTGGTTTTAAATGGTTGTTAATTTCCTGTTTGTTTCAGCACTGCTTGTGATAGCAGGAGCCGCAATCTATCCTATTGGATGGGACAATCGTGAGGTGCGGGAGTCCTGCGGGAATTCTAGCCATATCTATAAACTAGGTTTGTATACTTGCATTATTTTTAGCATATTTATAGGATCGATATTATCTTAAGTTGTCTGAGAAAAGGAAGACAGGAAGACATATGTAACATTGTGCTAGAGGTGACCTAACAAACCCAATTACTTTTTCATCAATTTATTAA
Organism: Limonius californicus; assembly: GCA_014611495.1. Lineage (NCBI taxonomy): Eukaryota > Metazoa > Arthropoda > Insecta > Coleoptera > Elateridae > Limonius > Limonius californicus. The sequence continues at coordinate 3,674 of JABXWE010029999.1, forward strand.
GATACACATTTATAGTATTACAAAGCATTTTAAAGTAGTTGAAATTATTGTATGTTCAGAAATTTAAATCTATCAGGCATAAATGGTGTTTCTAAACCATGTTGTACTGACAATATTACTACCATTAGGTGTATTTTGAGTAGATACACATCACGAAAATGCGTATGGTGACTAAGGTATTCGAGATTGAAGGCCAATAGTAGTGTCATGAATGCAACGTGAGTAAATAGTTTGTAAAACCATGAGTAGTTTCTTATAAGCTCTCTATCTCTTGTTCCCTTTCGTGATTTAGACCTCCGTTAAGCTGTAGTTCCTGGGCGACCTATATTACTTGTACCATACACCGTAAAGCAGTAGGTGAGAGTTGGTAAACGCCTTTTATATGATGAAATAGCACTTTGTTAGAAGGTTTTCTGAGCTAGAAGTATTTTTTCTAGACAATTTTATGAGCAGTATCAATAAATTACTTTTAAATATACTATTTAAAATTAAAATGTAACGCGCCAATAGGGTTCGTTTTTTTTAATTGGTATGTTTTCAGTATTTCCTTATACAATCCTGTATGGAGTTTATTAATTTAAGTACCTGTTCATTTATGGGGTTTTGAGTACAAAATCAAAAAAAAAGGAAATAGGTATTATACGCCAGTCCACTCCTATGACGTACGTATTGTTACGGGCCAAACAAGCTTTTTCGTCGATCCGCAACAGGATGGGTGGAAAAAGGCCTACATCTTAGCTCAGAGGAGTAAGGGGAGTTCACGTAAATCGCTTACGGGAGGAGGTACAGAGTAGGTCAAAATTAACGGGCGCCACTTTCCAAATCTCAGCAGATAACCAGTTCTCGTGGAAGGCCGAGAAGCCAGCAGCTTACGGGAATCGGATCACCTTTATTGTGCTTCCTCCTGTATATAAAGCTTACAAATTTCATGCACACAATAAAGTAAAAATACATAAAAATAAAAGATATGGTAAATTTTGAAGACAAATATAATTCAACTATTTGAAATAGGCGACACAATACAAAAACAAAGACTACATCGACAATTATAATATTTATAGTTTAATACAAGATTTTGTTGGAACGTTCGAACTGAAAAAGGCTCGCCGTCAGTGGCTTGGATGTTTAATTTCTTAGAACAGACCCACGCAGCCAGTAGGGTCGGAGTTTACAATTTAATACAATTTATGAATACACTTTACCTAACCAAAAGAAGAAAGAACAACGGAAGGCTTTACGTCGGATTTAAAAAAAAAGGTGCAGCCCTTGAAACTTGAAAATTTAACTCGGAAAAAAATTTCACCACACAATTTGAATTCCTCCTACCTTAGTGTTGTTCGGTAAGGAGCAGAGAGAGAGGCAGGCACCATCTGGGGTGTTCTTCTGTTCTTAAGAAGCAGGAAAAATCCGCAGACACGCCCCTGAAGACTGGATCGAATACTCAACGTTAAAGGCCAAAACTTCAACGCGTTTATCGTAACAGCGGCACAACCAGAGGGACAGGAAATGTGCTAGATATTAATCCGCCAAAGGCGATCAGCAAATTCGTAATGAATTGCCCTCAAAAAGTTACAATTGCAGCGTGTTTCTTTAAGTCCGACACTTGTCGAAGGTTCTGTTCACCCCGCGGAGAAAACAGTGATACGAAAATTCACGCGATGGACACCAATCGAAAACCCAAGCCGCCCCTGCAGTACCTGATTACAGCACTTATCGCAAGCAACCGGGCCGAAGGCTGACTGAAGAGAAAAACGAACGAAAGTATCCAGAGCTGGAGAATTTCATCATATTACCAAATATGGTGCAATCATTCTAGAACAATTTAACACGTAGGACTCCCTTCAAGGGCAGGTCAAGCGCTTAGACAAAACATTAATCGGCAATTTTGCATGGTAACAACATAAGGTTCACAGAAACTGTATTTGGGAAATAACAATATAGTAATCGGCTACCGAGCGGTAATTAAAATATGACTTTAATTCAGATGAAGTGGCAAAATCAAATGAACATAGCAGTATATCGACTTTACCATGTATAATTAGGGCGAAAACTCTTAATATTATTATGATTTCCATTTTAAGTAAATGATGCCATCAACGTCTTGTATCTTTTTTTACTACTAATAAAAATATTTTATGACTAATCTAAATTTCGAAAATAAGGTAATGTTGCAGTAAAGTATTATTATAGGTTTCTGCTTTCCTAGACCAGTATTTCTCAATCTGGGATTCCCGGAACCCTAGAATTCTGCGAGAAATAGGTAGGGCATACACAATTTTTCTATCCTGATTTATTAGTCAATAGATTTTAGTAATAAATATCACTTTGTAGCACTTGTAAGATTTATCAATGAATTTATTCGTGACATTCACGAAAGTTTTTCTGTTCCCATGAATTACCTGAAACAAAGCAAAGGAATAACTGTAGTCAATATTTTTTTATGATATATGGAAACAAAAGGTATCTCCAGAAAGAACTGTGTTGACATTTGTACTTATAGTAGTGCCCCATCTATGGCTGGCTCCATAAGAGTTTTCGTTTCTCATGTAAAACAAAATAATGAAAAAAGATGAATTTGAAAAACGTTTTTAATGATGCTACAAAATAAGTTAACTTTGTTAAACACAGACCGTTTCACTCCGAAATGTTCCAGAAGCTGCGTGAAAACCTCGACAAAGCATATTAATCTCTATTTACAGACAAAAATCCGGTGGTTGAGTAGAAGTTTTAAACCGGGTTGTGACCAAAAAAAATGAATTGTAGGAATACTTTCTAGAAAGCAGTAAATAAGATTTAACAAAGTGTTTTGAAGCTTAAAAATGGTAGCATAAATGTTTCGTCACATGGATAACTTAGCAAGTTACTGTAAGGCCGTGGAGATAATATATTGGCCTCAAGTGACAAGATTCTTGGACTTAAAAATAGACTGAATCTCTGGAAAATTCATCTTACAAAATCTTGAGATGTTTCAAATACTAGTGTGGCTTAAAAGTAAAGAAGAATATCAGCTAATTTGAAGCCTTATTGAACCCTCTGTGGAAGAACTGTTCAAAATCGAACATTATTTTCCTTCCCTTTAAGTGCAGGTGTATATTTTGGGAGAGATCCACACTTTAAATCGTCTGCTCATTCTCAAAACCTGATTTTATAAGAAGATAAAGAACTTTGTGTGCTGCTGTCTGATTGTACACTCAAGCTAAGATTTACCTACCAAATGTAAGCGCTGATAATATCTGACTATTGTGATGTGAAAAAAAGTAAAATGTTAATAAATGGAGCGATGATTGGTCATGGCGGAAATAGCTATGTATAATAAATGATGCAATAATTAAAATAAACATGTACTTTCGTAAATATACAACAGTTTAAAACTCCAAGCAAACTGTTTCGTTCATTTTGTTTATGGGTTAGATCAGCGGTTCTTAACGTGAGCCCCCAGGGGGCCACAGCGTATTTCTTAGGGGCCACAAGAAAATACCGTATCAATATAGAAAGCAGATTTTCATAACATTAATTTCATTAACTAATAATCTCAAACCTGTGGCATTATCAAACCTCAAACCTATGAAATAATTGAAGCTTTCCTGCTTGACGCAAACAAACAATTCCTTTGACTATCTAGTCAGTATTAAGACGCATTGATGAAACGGCAGATGATGTGCAAAAACATGGAGTTGGACAACCACAAGTCAAGAAGTTTGCTTTGCCAATTGATGAATCCACTTTAAAGGATAATGAAGCCCTTCTGATGGCATATGTTAGGTATCTTGAGGACGATCAGCTCAATGAGGAAATGGTTTTTGCCCGAAAGCTCAAGGGAGACACTAAAGATGAGACAATATTTGAAGTAGTTAAGAGTTATTTCAAGGAAAATGATATTTATCTAAAAATGTCATTGCCTTGTTATGGGCCAATCGAGCTTTTCCGACGACCCGTAACCAGATAGATGGAAAACGGCCTACAGCTTAGCTCAGAGGAGTAGGGGGAGTTCGTAAAAATCGCTTATGGGAGAAAATCTTTAGTTGTGTACAGGGTAAGTCAAAATAAGCGGGCGCCACCTTCCAAATCCAGCTGATTGTAGGTCCTCGTGGAAGGCCGAGAAGCCACCAGCTTACGGGAATGGAACTTACCGTTATTGTGCCTACTCCTGTATATTTAAAACTTGCGAAATTCTTACACAAACAAGTACAAAAGACACATTAAGAGGCAGTAAACTTTAAACACACATATAATTAAACGGTTAAAAATGACAATACAAGAAAATGACAAGTGATAACGCTATAAGTCTGGATTACACAATTTAATTTTTTGAACGTTCAGGAAAAAAACTCGCCGCCACTGGTGCAACGGGATTTACGTTTTGCATACAGCTACGTACCACCAGTGACGCTGAAGTTCACAAAAATAACAGAATATAATCTGGTATGTCTGTAATAAACCATTAACACCACAAACGGCAACTGAAGGTCGCTGTTACATAAAAGCAAAATTTGAAGTTTGCAAGATAACGCGAAACAAAAACGAGTACTTTTACACGTCACAAAACTTGATCTTTTACCTTGAACGGAAATAGGAGCGGCCGGCACAATACTGGTTCACAAGATGATAAAAATCCATGGGTACGGCCCTGAAGCCTGGGCTGAAGGAAGTCAACATCCAGGGGCCCGGAAATTTGATGCATTCAGTGCACCAATGATAACCGCAGAGCGACGGAGCTGGTTTAGAAATTAATCCGCCTGACGGCGATCGGCCATGTCACCAAGAAATTGCCTTTACCGGGTTGAATCAAGTGTTTCCCTTTTAAATCCGGTAGTAGCCGATGGTCTGTTTATACTCCTTGGTAATAAAACAGCGAGACGGAACACACATAACAGATACCCCTCAAAAAAACTCAAAAGCCGCCACTTGCAGCACTCGATATATTTACGGCCCTCCCCTGAAGATGTAATTTGGGAAGACACCGGAGTCATGAATGGTGGAAGATTGACTGATGTACAAACGCAACGGGAATCTACACTCTCCCCCCAAAAATCGACATATGATTAAATGTTCTAGAATAAGGGACACGTGAGTTCTCGGAAGTGCTTAAGGTCACGCACGAGAAAAACAAGAGTCTGCAATCTCGACACAACAGAAACTGTCAACATAGCTCAAACTTAGAAAGACGCAACATAGCGAAACGGTAACCCAAAATAAGACTGCAATTAAAATAACGTTATTAATTCCTACGAAGCGGCAAACAAATTAAGAAATTAATTTATATAAAGCGGTAAATATGAAACGAACATAACAGCCTGTGCAACTAATGGTGCGTAAATATAGAGAGAATTTATTGCTCGTTTAAAAAATGCTGTCCCTGAAATTTTTGTATTCACAGCGTATCTCACAGCCAACATTTAGTTTCAAAAAATCTGGGAGGACGTTTGCATGATACCCTAGCTGTTGTAATGAATGCTGTCAACTTCATAAAATCAAATGCACTTCAAAATCGCTTGTTTCGACAACTTTTCGAGGAAAATGAGGAAGATTTTCAGCGGTTTAATAATGCATACTGAGGTTAGAAATCAAGAAGAAATTGCCTTCGCCGTTTTGTTATACTTTGGGGCAGTATTGAATCATTTTTAGATGGTAAACCGCTTGAAGAAGAAATCATTGCTGCTAAATGTGGCATATTTCATCTATCAAACATATTTGAGAAGTTGAATTTGTTGAACAAAGCTACAAGGAAAAAAGAGCAATCTTATATCTGGCAAAGAAGCCTTTTTCTTGGGAAACTTAAGCTATTCTGGAGTAATGTCGGGCAACGTGTTCTAATAGTTTCCATCGTTGGTCATTTAAAACAATTGCATACTCATATCCAACTCCGATTCAATGATCAGCTACAAATTATTATACCAAACTAGGTGGTAGATCCATTTGGGGTGGATGCCGTTGAAGTTGATATCACACTACAAAAATCTTTCATTGAGCTGCAGAGTTATATAATAGCTTATGCTAAATACAAACCGAACAAACAGAATTTCTGGATGTGCAATGAAATTGATAATAAGTTTCCACGCCTTTGGGAAAAGGCGAAATTGTTTTTATGGGATTTCCTATTTCGGATCTAGTGGAATCTGGTTTTAGTCGAGTTCTTTATTTGTTATCAAAAGCTCGTAACCATCTTAATATTGAAAACAGAGGTGATCTTCGATTGTCACTAACAACACTCCAGCCAGATATTCAAAAATTTGTTGGTATGCATCAGGTACAAGGATAGCACTAAATAAAATTAGCTTCGTGTTAGATACTATAGTTATTTTAATAATATTTAAATCTAATTATTATTATTAATAATGTCGGATAACTAACAAACTATTTACATATGCGAAATATAAAGTTTTTGAAATTTCAAGTATTTTTTAAATAAATAATTGTATATAAATAAAAGTGCAGTTTTCTTTTAACGAGAGGAAATTGGGACACTAATGTAAATATTTTTTTTGTGGGCCATGAGTAAGAATTTGAGTAACACTAGGATAAATGACCTTTTAAATACAACTCGTTATGCAATTTTACCAGGACAATGGACTGATTTGCGTATGGGTTTGATATCTTCCATTTGTTTGTATATTCAAGTTTGGGTAATGTTAAAATAATCGTGGTAAGTTGCGAATTAAAGCTTTACAACTGGAGCTATTTGTGTTTTCATCAACAGGAACGGGTCCTCTAAGACGCCCTTCTAACACCCAATTAAGCTAGTCCCCTCTCTCTCCCAAAGACAGATCCCTTTAAGGCGCCCTTCTAACACCCCTATTGCTATTCGCCCAGACTCGTTCATAGACTGTTAGCATGAGGCGCAATGTTAGATGCACAGCACACCTCTAGAATAGCTCCCTATTCCCTGAAACTCGTTTATTAGCTCTAATCATAGTAGCACAATCACGGACATTATTTATATCGCGTCAAATTATAGAACCATTTACACGTCAGAATTTAGATATCGATCATCTGATGAATGCAAAAACTTACTGAGCACCAATTAAGATTTAAGTACTAAACGATTAGGTTATTTCAGCTACCGACATGTGGATGGAATGTTTGAAAAAGGGAACGGGATTTCGGATTGAGGAACGGACATCAATAAAGGCTCGAAGGCCACTGAACACCAAATTTCTCACCTTCTAGGATATGCAGTGGTCAAGTACTCTTAGGTATATGTCGGAAAGTCCGACGAGCAGAAAATGGAGCAGGATTCAGACTCAACAACAACCTACACATAAAGATTATGACAGAAAAATATCTAAACCGTAACACGTTCAGCTTACCCTAGTCTAACGTATCTGATCACCAAAGCCGCAAGACCGCTCAAACCCAGAGTCTACCCTAGAGCTCACACGTCTTCTCTTTTCGATAAACTTCCTGTAAATGAGTCACCTACTTTTATTTTACTATAGCAATCCTTAAACACCTAATAAAAATACATGAAATAATAAATCAAACATGCGTTTGCCATTTATGGTTTAACTATTTATTTACTATAAAACGATGGTAACAAGACCCAGTGTCAGAGTGGCAGTGAAAAGGTTGTATGTTTGCAGCTGTTTCCCATTGAAACATGTGCATTCCCTCTATTTAATCATGTTTATTTTTACTCTCCGTGTATGACCAATCCATCTCATTCTCAACATACTCAATGTTCATATTTTCAGATACACTCTACAACACTATATATAGTGCTTATAGCAATATATGACTGGCAAAGCGTGCTACGAAGCACAAATAAAGCAAACCAAATTTCGCTACAAATTATGTTACAATCGGCTAAACTAAAAATCTAATAATGTTGGTTTGTGGAACCAACACCCAGGTTAGAGTGGGCACAAAAGTGGTTTAGGACGATTGGTTTTGGATGGTTTTAAATGGGCAATTTTAGGTTACGGGTATTCAAGCATGTTCATGCACTGTAGACATTATTGGTTTATGAATGGCTCGCTATTACTTTTGCCCATCTGAGTAGTTTCAACCTCAGTAGTGTTTTTTACCGTGCCATATACAGTGGCAGTTGACAGAAGGCCCATTTCCAGATTTTTGAAAATCTCACCGACCTTACCTGGGTTGGAACGCGAGTCTATCAGTAAATGTACTAATCATTAGGATACCGAGACCGGACACATTTATCACGCTCACTGGGTACCATGACCTTCTGATATTTGATGGAAATTCCTTTTATAAAATAGCTAGGACACAATCTTCAGAACTTCCAAAGAAAAATATACTCTGATAAGTTCCAGTCACTTGTGGTCTTTCGCTCTAGCTCGTACTGGCGCTGTAATACGAACGTGATCGGTTTAACATATGTAGATCTCAAGGGTTATTGGTCATTTTCAGTCACATTTCATATGAATGAAGACACAAATAAAATAATGGCACAAATTATTTTTGCCGTAACCAAATAAAATTCATACTGAACCATGTGGACATGTATATAATATATTTTAGTAAACATTCGGTAGAATTGACAACAGAACAGTGTGGCATACAAATACCACTAGCCATATTTCTTACAAAATTTTGACGAAACTAATGTCACAAGTATATATTCTGTAGGACTGTAAATGTTCTCCCAGGATGTAAAAGGTAAACACTATTTCTATGTGTTCACATGTGAATGAAAATAATGTTTTAAGCTCAATCAATGAAAACTGAACATGAAATACACTTGTTGGCTTATTCTGCCTGATTAATATCACTATTTACGTTTGCTGTGAGAAAATTCGAGTTTCTTTCGATGTAACTGCCTTCTTTCCTAGTGTTCCGATTCCACAAACCATGGCATACATGCAGGTATTTCTCACAGCAAACAATTTAAACCCTGAGCAAATTGACGAATACGTTAGGGTAAATACGCTCTGTATATGCAAAAATTACTTTCAAATAGAGGGCAACTTTTACGAACAGGATGAGGGTACTGCGATGAGTAATAGCCTCCATTCGTTACAAATATTTTCATAAGTAATTTTGAAATTGCAATTAAAAATAATGCAATATACTTCCCCAGGGTACGGATCAGTTATATGGATGATATTTTTGCCGTTTTGTAAATTTCAAATTACAGATAATAAAATTCACGTATGAATTACAAAACAAAGGACAGTTACCGTTTCTTGATGTATTAGTTACTAGAAATAACTGTGAAATATTAGAATTTGACGTTTACAGGAAAGAAACCGATGTAAACAAATTTATAATCAATGGTTCAAATCATTATTTTAACATAAAATGTCGGCCTTTATTTTTTAGTTCATAAACTACTTACCTTTCCATTAAATTCAAATCGATACCGAATTGAGTATTGATACATCAAAACTATTGCTTACTACAACTTCTCTCCAGACGTCATTGATTATTTAATTAGAAACCGTAAGCTACGATTAAATGTTCGTAAGTTCACGACTTCACAAAGTTCCCACTTTGAAGGAATCGCCAGAAATTTCATCAAAATTCCGTTTCATCCCGTAACTAAAGGCCTTGATACAATATGCAAAGAAGTTAATTCCAAAATTGTAATTTGTTCAAAGAACATTCGGAATTTGTTGGGAAACCCTAAAGACCAAGTAGAAAAGTCGGCGATTTACGAAATTGGCTGTTCTCACTGCAATATAAAATATATCGGGCAAACTAAACGTAATATTGAGATTTGGTTTACAGAACAAGTAGCTCATCTCAAAAATCATAGGTTTGATAAATCAAGGGTTGCCCAACATATTTACGAAACAGGACACAGCATAATATTAGAAAATCTAAAACTGTTAGAAGAAGTATCTTCAATAAAAGAAATGAATTGCTATGAGAGCATTCATATTTTCAAAAATAGGGGGATCTTTTAAATTCAGATAATCGGCCAATTCCTAACTCAGATTCATTTGTTGAAAATAAGTCCTTAACCGGTTAGGCGAACGTTAACCGGAATTTAGTAGTTAAGCCTTTGTTTGTTAGATTTTTTTTTCATTTATACTACCGTCCCCCCCCCCCGGAACCGCTTTCGCATTACTTCAGGGGGGTGCGGGCGTCCCTTACATACTAAACATTCATGCAACATGCACCCTAAACTTAACTAAGCAAATGCGATCGCCCCAGTCGGGATTCGATCGCCCCAATGGAGCGACTGCATTTACTGTGACCTCGAGTGGCCAATGCGTTCTCGCACTAGACCACCGCGGTCCCTTGTTTGTTAGATTATTAGCATACGACTTCAATTGTTGGCTTAGTGAAAGACTTATCTTCAGAGGTATTTCTCTGCCAAATTACTTCAGTTAGTTCAAGTTCCTACTGAAGTTGCCGAAATACGTATTTAGGTGTTCCAAATATCCTGGTGGTAAGGGATTTTCGAAAGTTTATTCATCACTTAAAGGTTTACCGAAGGAATGGTTTCTACTCTCCCTTACAGATGTAGTATCTTAATATCTAATTATTTTTCGATATAAATATAATTGTAGCAAATTACGCAACACTCACTTAAAAGTCCATATCTAAAAGAATATAGGCTTTCTTATCAGTAGTTCAGAATTTTGTGACACCTTTTAAAAGTAGGAAAATGCTACCTTTGTAGATGTGCCTTTAATTATTTTGAAAAAATCAAAACTTCATGAATTTGTCTATCACTTCCCTGTCAGCCCCTACTTCGCATCAGTCGGTTAATGACTTCCTTCTAAAGCGATTAAGTTTCCAATTGCCACTTATAACCAGACTGTTGCGCTAACTTCACGTTTAATAGATATTAATAGATAATATAGTTAGCGAACACCGGAATTATTAATCATCTTAGATAAGTTTCCAGATTGTGCCCTTAAAAAACTGAAATGTTTTAATTTAAAAATTCTTATTCTATTCAAGGTAATTGCACCATAAGATGATCCTCCCTCCCATAGATGACACTTTTGTATAAACTCCCATTATTATGAATGTCTATGGTTAACTGGTATTTTGTATCCGTCTACTATTTACATTGCTTATTATGTTGTTACACCTGACTTTGATGATGGCGGCATTTTTTTATATGGCAAGTGTTATGCATTCTTGGATCGCACAAAATGAAGTTCCACTCCCTGCGGCCTTTTTTGTTGATGGAAATACCAGTCATCTGACGCTACCCCTCAGTAAATTTTATACAGATAAAGGCATTTTCCTAATCGTTCTGTTTCTAAATGCAACGCTCATACTCCAACCAATGGATGCCGCGGTGTTCTATCGTCTAAAAATGGCTGGAAAGCTGCAGTATATAACTGGATGCTTGAATATTTTGTACAAAAGTTGAGATGGGAGCACTTTGCACTACTTTTTAAAAGCGTCATTGAATCGACTATTAAACCTGAAAGTTTAGATAATCGTTTCAAACCTTGTGGTTTATTCCCATTCAACCCAAACGCTATAGCTATAGCGTACAATAAATTATTTAAAACTACTAAATCTTCTGCAAATCTTGCATCCATTCCCAACGTTTCTAACAAAACGTTAGCATTTCATTTGAAATTTCTCTAAGAACGAATTCGATTAGATAAACTGGAAGTATTTAAGAATTCAGGGAATGGTAGATAGGAAGGTGCTAATGAAAACGCATTCTTGTTTATTTTGTGCAGAAATGTATCAGAAGAAAATAAGAAAGAAAGAAGTAAATAATGATGATGGGCAAAATAGCATCTTACGGGAAATCACTAATTCAGAGTCTTCTTAAAGAAGAAGAAGAAAGAAGAGCAATATTCGTCAGATTCATTAATTGATGTATTATTAGAGTCTGAAGACAAATTGATGCCCTAGATGCCAGTGCCAATTTCTACGAAGAACAAGAAATGGTAATTGGTAACTACGTTGTTGTTAATTATAATGGACAGTATTTCCTGGAAATGATCAAATATATCCGTTATGGAGACAATAATGATAATTTTTATATCAGCACCATGACAATAAGTGAAGTCAGTTGGAAGAGGCTAGTGCCAATAGATTGTATATAATATTCTATGGATGACATTATAAAGAAAATAAAATCACATGTATCTGTTAATGCACGAGGTGCTTATAGAGCGGTTGAAATATTGGATTATTATTAAGTATTCTATTATGTGTTATTCTAATGAAAAAACCTATACTTTGGTGTCATCCTTTGGTTAGTATGTTCGTCTCTAATTGGGTATTTTGTAGATAGCAGGTTTAGCTATTGGTTCAATTACAAACATTTTTTGAAGTTTTTATATGGTGTACTGTGGGGGACCGCCGCGAGCCGCTTTTATTTTTGAATATTTTTAGCCTTATAGCAATTGAATTGAAATTATTTTAGTTTGTTATTGAATTTTCGTTACCGGTTATTTGTTATAGTAAGCTAACGCAATCTTGGTCAGTTCTTCGCGGTCTCAAGATTGAGGGTCAGAATGTTTATGAGCAGATTTTGTATTCACATATTTTAACTGGGCTATTATTTTGTAAGTTATTTACGTAATTTTAGGAACTTGCACTATTTAGAATCCCTTGTAATTTATTGTATTGTTGTGCGTTCTTGTGAGTTAAGCTTGCCGACTTGAAAGACTTCTGATTTAGTTTCCCAGAACTATTAAATTATTTGGGTTAAATTTCAAAGTTCAGTTAGGGAACGTATTTTTCAAGAAGACAATTTTTTTTGGTCCAGGTAGTTTCTTCCTAAAAAAAAGGACGAACTGTTGAAAGCAGAATAATTATTTTTACTCGTTCATCGAAGCACACGAATTTCAAAATCATCCCTGGATTTGAAAATAGTTGCAAAAGTTGCTCTGTGAGATTTTCCCAAGAAAATGAATCCCTTTCCTTTCCCCGCCTTCGGTAGAGCGCTCTGGGTTGACCGGCGCCCCTGTAGGATTTTCTTCGACGTCAGAGCCTTTCCCCGCATGCAGTAAAACGCTCTCGCTTGACCGGCGCCCCTGTAGGATTTTCCTTCAGCGTTACATCCTTTCCCCGCTTTCACTAGAACGCTCTGGCTTGACCGGTGCCCCTGTAGGGTTTTCCCTCAGCGTTACATCCTTGCCCCGCTTTCAGTAGAACGCTCTGGTTTGATCGGCGCCGCTGTTGGATTTTCCCTCAACGTTACATCCTTTCGCCGCTTTCAGTAGAACGCTCTGGCTTGACCGGCGCCCCTGTAGGATTTTCCCTCA
>JABXWE010030002.1:0-10184 GCA_014611495.1 Limonius californicus
TGATGTTTTCTACAAATTTCCATCATATTTCCATTCATGTCATGTGTTTAATAGTACGTCTTTTTTTATTACGTATATGCTTTATTTTAAGACAATTATTTATGTTATTTATGTTGCAAGGAGCTTTCTCAACATATAATCAGTATCGTACTGTTGCCTATAATAATCCGATCACCTACAAAAACCACGGAACGCAAAAAGTCATCGTTTGTATTTACTCTCATTATTATATATTTATTTTGCTCTTCAACGGGAATTTTGTAATAATCGTAAATAGGTATTTACGTATTTTTTGGATTCTTAGTAGATGCCGTATAATGTTTATTAATATCTTAGTTTACGATATTTGTTTTGAGCTGATACGCCTTTTCTAAATCTATGGATTTTAGATATATTTTTATATTTTCATCTTTTTATTTTTCTCTCTCATATCACATACACTGCCTCTAAATCGTTTTGTTTCTTTTACTATGAATATTTATTTCGCTCTTCCATCTTCAACAGTATTAGTCGCTCCAACTGACATATAGTTAACATCTTGGGACTATTTTGTGTATAACTTTAAATATTTTAAACATTTGTCTTCGGTATTCTTGCTGTGATCGTCTTCATATAATCCGTCCTCTTCCGTCGCAAATTCCTGGTTCAAGAGCTGTTCATGTTTAATTTACATCTCTAAGTAGGGTGCTAGCCTGGCATAATGATGACCTCCTCCTTTCTCAAAACGGGCTTCGGACCGGCTATGGCGAAGGAACTAGAAAGTGATTTTTTGTTTCCCAGAAGCAAATATGGAGAGTCTTACCAAATGCAAAATCAGAACAAAAAGAGTACGTGGAGGTAAACAAAATAAGGTCGGAATAATGGGTAAACTGTTTTCAGAACACATTTAAAGCGAATGTCGAAAAAATTAACCATAGAACGAACCAAAGGTACCTGCAATCCTCGAAGAGGTGAACCTAAGTAAAGAAGAGGTTAGAGGCGCCTTAGCTAAATTAAGAAACAAGAAATCTCCAGGTAACAATTATATCTACAATGAACTACTGAAATACGGCGGTGAACAATTACTAGAGGAATTAATCAAATTAATACGAAAAATATGCGAACAAGAAAAAGCTCTTAACGAATGAAGAACGGGAGTAATAATACCAATCTTTAAAAAAGGCGATGGAAAGCTACCAAGTAACCATCGTGGTATACCACTACTTGACTCGACGCTAAAACTGGCAACAAAAATCATTAAAAATAAATATTGCAAGATGACCACCAGGGCTTTAGACTGAGAAGCTCCTGCATTGACGCTATCTTCATAATCAGACAGTTGATAGAGAAGTCAATTAAATTTAACAAAACGTCTGATATTTGCTATATAGATCTAGAAAATCTTTCTATTGAATCTTAGTGCACGACGTAATACATCTACTGAAAGGCAGAAATGTGCCGGAGCACATTGTCCATCTAATTGAAAATATGTATATGCAGAATAACAGCATGATTAGAGTAAATGGTACACATTTACGACCAATACCCACAGAATGTGGTATAAGGCAAAGAGACCCTTGAGCCCACTACTGTTTAATATTATCATGGATGAGACCAGCAAAGAAAATACAAATTTGAAAAAATACCAATTAAATCAGGATGAAATCAAAATAGTGTGTTATGCCGAAGGCACTGCAGAGAATGAGGACGATCTCTGGAAGTGTCGACTTATAAAATCAAATGTATGCCCGTAAACAAAATTAGATTAGATTCCAGTTGGAGATAGAAAGAAATATTCTCGAACAGGTCTCAGAATTCAACTATTTGGGAATGAATCTAACAAGCTGGGGAACTACAAAAGATGAAGTACTAATGCAAACTATTAAAGCAAACAGAGTATCTGGAGCGCTCAACAGTTTAATGTGGAATGACAAATATATAAGTAAAGAAGTAAAAGCCAGAATTTACAGAAGTACGGTGAGACCACTTCTAACATATGCGGCAGAAATCCAAAAGGACACTACTCGTGGAAAACAGATGTTGGAGACAAGCGAAATGTCGATTTTGAGAAAAATAATGAAAATACCAGAAGAGCTCACACCCCCAACCAACAGATAAGAGATGAGTTACAGATACAGCCCATCAACGACTGACTTCAAACAAGGAGGAGTGAATAGAGCGCTCATGTATCCCGAATTAATAAAGCTACAAAGGTAAAAATAACACGAGATAAATTACTGGCGGGAAAAGAGATATAGGTAGATCCAGAAAGCGCTGGAATGTATCATTGTAAAATATAATATTTCTTGGAAAGAACAGGCGGAAGCCTGCAAAAGAAGTAAGAAGAAGAAGATTAACATTTTTTGTAGTGATTTCAGAACAATTTTAAAGACATACTTTCTCAGCTATGTAGGGATTTCTCCCTGTTAACGATCCATTTTACATCTTCAGCACAGTTATTTCCTTTACGTTTTTAATTTCTTCGTCTGTTGTTATATCATAGTTTAGTTGTAGTACTGTTTCTACTCTGTCATTTTCAACAGTGAAATTTTCTTCATATTTTTACATTCCTGGTTTATCCAATATTCTATCTAATTTAGATATGGTTAAAATATAAATAGCATTAATCCACTATTGGTCTAAAAGAATGTAATAAATTTTTTTATACTTTGGAAAACTATGAAGAATACTGGCATAAATAGCACCTTAATTGCAGCAATCCAAAATGTATATAAAGATGCATCTACAAACATAAAACTAGCAGCATATTAAACTGCTAAATTACTAATTAATACGGAGCTAAGACAGGGTTGCAGTTGGTCTCCAACTCTTCTTAAGATTTACTCTGACCAATCATTACAAAAATACCAACAACAGTGTAAAGCTTTAAGACTACAGATAAAGAATAACACCTTGTTTACGCTTCACTTTGTCGATGACCAAGTCTTAGTCGCAGAAGATATAGAGAAACTTAATGATAGGTAACGCAAATTGGAAGACCAGTATAAGCATGCAGATGTGAACATTCATATGAAATTGACGGAGAATCCTTGAAGAGAGTTGAGAGATATAAATACTTGGGAGTAATCTCTAATACAATCAGCAACAGTCAGGAAAAGGTTAATGTAAAGGAAGAGATATAATATGTTTCATAAATTCACTTTTATGGGATAATAATATAAAAAGAATATAAAGAAAATTTATAGAATTATATGGGTCTGAATTCTGGGGTATAAGTAAAAACATAAAGGAAGAATGAAGACTCTGAAAACGGATTCTTGTAGAAGAAGTTGCCAGGTATCAAGGCTGGATAGTATAAGGAATGCAGAAATCAAAAGTAGGTAGGATAGAAAAATAAACATTAAAAAAGAGGTGAAAAGCAAACAATTGTTATGGTTTGGTAATATAAATCAAATACCAAAGACTAAATGATCAAAACAGATATTAACTTAGATACCACCTGAATGAGTGAAAAGCGGAAGACCTAGGTTGAGTTGGCGCAACAGAATAGAGGATTTAAACCAAGAAATGACCATAGACTGCAGAGCTTGGAAATTGATAACGAAGGAGCGCCTGTAGAAATCTGAACATATATAGTAAATTCTTTGAAGTTACATTTAAAAAACAATCAGCAATTTAACTCATACGGCAATTTGGTTTCTTTCGAATAAAATTATATAAACATACTTCTTCAAGAATTCTGGATTGAAACCATATGAAGGACATAATAAAAAAATCAACAGTTATCAGTTTACCCCAAACCAAGAAGAACTGTATTATATTCAATCATTAAAGCTTCTTCTCCAGAAATAAAAGGCTATTATTAGAAGATTCAGTTGTGGTTTTTTCGTTTTGTGGTAGTTTTTCTCGCATGTACAATAATAAGGAATATATTTATATTTAACGAAATTATTTATTTTATTTTAAACAATACGCCTCTCATCTTTAAAAATATTTAATTTGATACCCAAATACTTGTTTTAGACAGTTCAACTTTTGTAAATTTATGTTTTCGTATATATCAGTTTTTTATGCCAATAATACATTAATATCACATTTAACTTCCGTTTTATAGACGTATTTGTACGTCCTGTAATTAGGAACTCCTTGTAGCATATTTCAATCCTTTCCTTAGAAATATTGCCTGGTACCAGTTGAACTGTGACTGAATAATTTATTATACGCGTTCTTACAATGCTGTGCTTCCCATTAAGAAGAAAAATAAAAATTCTGCATATAAAGTGTAAAACGAATATTAAAGCGCTTTGGATAAAAATTTCTATCTTTATGAACCCTTAAACGATCGTACAGGCCGTAGTTCTCTGGCAGGTCTTAATGAATTTTTGATACAACCGAATAATAAAAGTAAAATAATATTTACTGCGAAGCAGACGCTCTTAGCGCAATTTTACGTGATCTGCTCACAAACAGGCGTTTGTATGGCGAACCGAAATGTGAAAGCAAACGCGAGAATGCTCACAGGGAATATTGCATAATGTATAATGGATGCCCATGTGCACTTTAGGTGTATTAGTCTTGTCCCTAGATTTTTTCTTGACGGGTTTCCCGTCACATATGTTTACAGCCTAAGTGCATCTAAAATTTAGACTCACGCATTTGGTAGATTCTAAATCGTCTATTGTGAGGTTCGTAGTTATAAGGGTGTTTTTCAATTTGTTTATTAAAGTTGTCTTCCTTCAAATTAAGAAACATTAGGTAACATCTCTATTTTTGCTTATAAAGGTGTAGCTGCATAACAAACTTATAATGCATTTATAAGTACATCTGGCAGCTTGTGAATAATTTATAGAAACCTTCATATTTACATCAGTATGTTCATAAAGTACTATTTCTAAATATCGGCGAACATGACTTAACATCTTTACTTTTAGTATGTAAAGATGTATCTGCATAACAAACGAACAATGTACCCATAAGTAGATCTGGCTAGCATTTAAAAAGGTGTATGTCGGATTGTTCGTCAAATGCTCTTTATAAAAATCGACGAACATGCCTTAACATCTCTACTTTGTGCATACAAAAAGTATCTGGATTCCAAACTATAAATATAATTTCAAGTACATCTGGTAGCATGTGACATACAAATTACATGACTTACCATTTCTAAATTCAGTATATAGAGAAGTACTTGTATACCGCACTGATTGTATATTTACATATGGTAGCATATGACGAGTATATTAAAGGCTTTCTGTATAAAACGGTGTAATCCGGTTTGTTCATAAAGTTGTCTTACAAATTTCCGAAAACATGAATTAATATCTCTACTTTTTATATACGAAGAAGTACATTTATACCTTACTGATAGTGTATTTATATTAGGAAGAATCTATTAAAGGCTTTCTATTTAAAACGGTGTACACCGGTTTGTTCATAGAGTTGTCTTGTAAATTTCGAGAAACTTGCCTTACCATCTTTACTTTTTGTATATAGAGAAGTACTTTTATACTGAACTGAAAGTGTATTTACATCTGGTAGCATATGAAGAGTCTATTAAATGGTTTCTATAAGATGAATGATGAATTCAAATATTTAGGAGTACTGATAGATAGAGAAGGAAATATGGAAAGCGAAGTTAATGAGGCGTTTATAGGAAAAAGAGAAGTAAATAGGGAAAGGAAAATGACAGTATACAAAACAGTTTTCAGGCCAATCTTAACGTATGGAAGTGAGAGTTGGATTTTAACGAATACAATGAAAAGCAAAATACAAGCTATAGATATGAAATATTCAAGAAGAGTTAAAGGAATCGCCAGCAGAGACCGAATAAGAAATGATACAGTAAGAGAAGAACTAGAAATTGAACCAATTAGTATCATACCTATTAGAGAAACAAAAACTTAAATGGTTTTGGCATATGTGCAGAGTGGGCAACAACAGACAAGTTAAACGCATATGGGAATCAGGTGTGCATAGAAACAGAACAAGAGGAAGACCCAAGGAGACGTGGAATTATGAAGTAGCTGTAAGTTTGAAGAAAAAAGGTAGAACGTGGGCAGAGGCAAAACAGTTGGCAACAAATAAGAAGCGATGGACAAAATTTGTACATGAAATTGAAATGTAATGGCATATACTTTACACCTTAGGGTAGAAGGTTTTTTTGATTGTATATATGTATATATATAGAGAAGTACTTTTATACTGAACTGAAAGTGTATTTACATCTGGTAGCATATGAAGAGTCTATTAAACGCTTTCTATATAAAACGGTGTAATCCGGTTTGTTCATAAAGTTGTCTTACAAATCTCCGAAAATATGAATACTTGACATCTCTACTTTTTATATATAGAGAAGTACATTTATACCGAAATGATAGTATATTAACATGTGGTAGCATATGAAGGGTCTATTAAAGGCTTTATATATAAAACGGTGCAATCTGGTTTGTCCACAAAGTTGTCTTACAAATCTCCAAAAACATGAACTGACACCTCTACTTTTTATAAATAGAGAAGTACATTTATACCGAAATGATAGTATATTTACATGTGGTAGCATATGAAGAGTCTATTAAAGGCTTTCTATATAAAACGGGGTAATCCGGTTTGTTCATAAAATTGTCGTACAAATTTCCGAAAACATGAATTAATATCTCTACTTTTTATATACGAAGAAGTACATTTATACCTTACTGATAGTGTATTTATATTAGGAAGAATCTATTAAAGGCTTTCTATTTAAAACGGTGTAAACCGGTTTCTTCATAAAGTTGTTTTGTAAATTTCGAGAAACTTCCCTTACCATCTTTATTTTTTGTATATAGAGAAGTACTTTTATACCGAACTAAAAGTGTATTTACATCTGGTAGCATATGAAGATTCTATTCAAATCTATTAAAATAGAAAATTTAAATGGTGTAAACCGGTTTGTTGTCTTTAAAAATTCTCAGAAACATGACTGAACATCTCTATTTTTTGTATGTAGAGAAGTATTTGCATACCAAACTGATAAATGTATTTGTAAGTATATTTGGTAGCATGTAAATTATCTAAAGAAGTATTGATATTTAGAAGGTGTAAATCGGTTTCTTCATAAAGTCTATAAAAATCGAGAAATATGACTTAATATCTCTACCTTTTATGTATAGAGAACCTGTATAATTAACTAATAATATATTTATAAGTACGAGGGGTATTTTTTAAATAAAGCCTGATTGTGCAAGAGTAAGAGTGAGAACGACGCGCGATCACCGCAGTGTGATTGCGCGTCTGCTCCCAGCATGCTTTGCGCGCTTACACGCCATTTGTAGCCGTATCGTCTGTCTGTGTGCTGAGCTGTAGAAGTTTATAACGTTTAAGAAAATTGAGTCGCCCGCCGACTGTGAGATGTAATTAGTGGATTTTATGCCGAGAGGCACAACAATCAATTCTGATGCGTATTGTGTGACCTTGAGAAAACTCTTACATCATATATCAAGGCATATCAAGAACATACAAAAAAAAGGTCTAAATCGGTTTGTTGGTAAAGTTGATTTTATAAAATATGATTAATGCTTGTACATAGAGAAGTCGCTGCATACCAAACTGATAGTGTATTTATAAGTATATTTGGTTATCATATGAACAATTTAAAGACGGTTTCGTTTTTAAAAAGGCCAATTTATTCATAAAAGTGTGCTTATGAAAATTGACAAACGTGGCTTACTGTCTCTACTTTTTTATGTATACAGTTACTTGCATAGTGCATACCGAACTGTCAATGTATTTACAAATACCTATGAGCTGCTGGTTGTGGAATACACCCTATTTAATCTAGTTATTCTAACGTTATTGTCATACTTAGAAAATTTTTAAGCCATTGGCATAAACCTACCTCGAGAAGGCGGGATGCTATAAAATGTTATCTATCTACAATGTGGCCCTAGGTATTAATTAATTAATGGTCTTATTAAATTAACACCGTGCTTCGGAGAACACAGAAAGTCAGCTGTCGCGTTCATACTAACATCGTTGGCAACCGTCAACTCATACAGGAAAATTTCGCCCTGAAGGGTTTGGCCAGCCTCTTACTGTGGTTACGGGTAAGAAGGCTTCAAAGCACTCATCCAGAGTGTAATAAATACGCCTTTGGTATATTGAAAAGAGGAATATTGCTATTAATAAATAAACGAAAGTCAAACCCCATTCGAAACTAAATAAATAGTGCTTTGTGAAAATGCATTTAGCCATTGATGGAATTCATTGTCTAGGCGCCACATACACAACAATGATTTTTAATGTAAGTAATGTTTTATAATGTGATGATATTAATATGATGTAAAGATTAGGTAATGCATTTCAACGAGCGCTGTCGTAAATTAAAGCCATTATATTCCAGGTTTATTTTTATTTAATACATTACAGTTCATTGTGTCTATTTCTCGATCAATCAACGTTGAAATGGCGCTCATGTACGCATGAATAAAGGATTTTGTTTACTTAATACTCAATGCTAAAATAATCAATTTTGGAATGTGTAGGGCAATGTGAGCTCATTAAATATGTGTTATTTAGGCATCAAGCACTATTCCAATAATTTTTATAACTTTTATACATTTGAAATGGGATAATACGAGTGAATAACATCTATGGCGCTTCTAAACTATTATTATCTACTAATAATCGAAAAAAACTAACCATGTTACGAAATTATGGACTTACCAGTGCCAATTCTGATCACTTTCACTCTCGATTACTCATCGATTTGGTGTATAGAGGTATTATATGGGAAAAGTTTGTCTGTGTTACAATTCGTCTATTTATGCTTTGAGTTGGCGTTCATTCCGAAAGTATCGGAATAAATTTTCGGATTTTCAAACTCAACGTATTTGTTTCCAAACTTTGTATTAAACGAAAGCCGCTGCAGTGTTATACTTGGGCCTAATTTATAGCCAATTTGCGTTATCCATATTCATGACGTCACTTTTAATTACGTTATGGAAAATCGACAAAGCTCTTAAGTGAATTTTGTTTGTTCCGCTTACTTCAATCTGAACATTGTTATGGTACTTTTATGTACTGTACTAAACAAGTGAGATCATGAATATATGTATGTGGCGAGAATTGGATGTAAGTTTCGCCTAAGTATGGACGCTCTTTTTTCTGAGATTCAGGCACTCCAGTTTTAGGCGCATTTGTCCTGTCGAAACCTTTGGAAACGAGGGTTTCTTTTCTAAAGTCTGCTTTCAAACTCTCGAAAAATGCTACGTACTCTCCAATTTTTGCATAAAAGTATCTCTTCAGATGTTATGCCTCTGGAAGAATAATCTTCTACTACTTGCTATTTATAGTGTTTGGATTTTATAGCCTTTTTAATATCCTTGGGGAAATTCTATAGACAAATAGCGTCCCTTCTTTAATGAGTGCCTTTGTCTTAAGCCTTGTAATTACGTAATATGGCTTAAATTCTCGTTTTAGATTCAATTTTGGGTCAGCAATTCAGCTTATGGGAACTGTTTTGATTTACCGCCGAATCGGTTATTTGCTTAATCGCTAAAAAGCGAATTTGAAAGTTTATTAATATTCTAACATTTATTTACTGGTTTCTTATAGAAGAAAACAGTTATTTTGAGGAATAAAAAAAATATGAGGTACAAAAGAATTGAAAGTAAATATTTCAGTCGTTCCATACATTGTAATCTATTTATATATTATGTAACAATAGAAACTCTTAAATATTTCGTATGAATAAGCCTTACGAATATCTATATACAAATAAAAACCTATTTACCCATTATATAAGATGGAAAGAAATGGACAAATACATTTACACAGGACGTTGTTGAACATTTCCTGCTCTAGTGGGGGATATATACAGGGAATTTTTATTTTAAGTATACATTGCCTATGTATAATTTTAAAAGAAATGCGTCAATTTCGCCTATTTTGTAGGCAACCAACTATACAGACAACTCAAGCATGCTGTGACATCAGCAATCAAATTAATTCAATGCTAAAAAATAAAATTAATCTCTATTTAGTGTCAAACAATTGTTAGAAAATTTAAATCAGAGGGATACATAATAAATTCCCATAAAATAAAAACTGAATATTTTACTACGTTAAATAATAATAATTAAAAAAGTTTGCCATCGCCGGGAATTGAACTCGGATCAACTGCTTGCAAGGCAGGTATGCTGACCATTACACCATTCTGCCGCTTATGTATGTGTTTTGTACAAAAGAAATATAATGTGCACGGACCT
>JABXWE010030007.1:0-24235 GCA_014611495.1 Limonius californicus
GGTAAGAAATGAAGGGGTGGAAGTCCCGATTCTTGGCCACGTTGTCATAATTTTGAAAGATCATAAGTTTTCTCGTGACAAACACATTCTCAGCACCCCGAAAAATTTAATGTTCGGGCTGACACTTTTGCTGATCTTCTCGATGGTTCTTTTTTCTTACATAGTAGTTTAACTGGACAAATAAACTTGGCATTGTTACAAGATAACATAACAGTATTAACTGATATTATAGAGAATGATGATCACTACCTCGAAGATCATTTGATATTCCAGCAGGACGCAGTTTCTCCACATGCACTGCTTGTTCGACAGTATTTGGATTTAAAATTTCCGAGTCAATGAATTAAACGAAGATGCACTATTGACTGGCCCGCAAGGTCGCCATTTTCATCTCCGTTAGATTTCTTTCTGTGGGGTCATTGAAAGAGGATAATTTACACAATCCAATCCGATTCTTTACAAAATCTACTACAACGTATAATCAATGAATGTCGTTTAATCACTCCACAAATGCTTCAGATGGGCGACCGCATTTTGAACAGAACCTTTATTACTGTATTTACTACCATGAAATTTTGAACTACATTTTCGGGGGAATTAATACTCAGAATCCAAAAGTAAAAACACTACTGTGAAGCAAATTCAAATGGTACGTATTTTGCTACCCCTTGCCATTTACAACTTTTAGGGTGACAGTCTCCAAATATTGGTGTTGAAGTAGGTGAACGGAAATAGTCATATACAAGCTGTTATAGGCCAAACAAGCTTTTTCGTCGACCCACAACAAGAAAGATGGAAAATGCCTTCGGCTTAGCTCAGAGGAGTAGGGGTGGTTTACAAGAAACGCTTAAGGGAAGGAAATCGAGCGTGGTTGTGTACAAAGTAAGTCAAAATTAGTGACCGCCACCTTCCGAATCACAGCTGATTACAGGTTCTCATGGAAGGCCCAGAAGCCAGCAGCTTACGGAAATCGAACACACATTTATTGTGCCTCCTCCTGCATATAAAGCTTACAAAGTTTATGCACAATACAATGCACATAAATAAAAGATAGGGTGAATCTTTAAGAAGGAAATACAACCAAAACGGTAATAATTGTGGTTTAACACAAGGGTAGTTGGAACGTTCAAACAAAAGGCCCTCCGCCCCTGGGTTGCGATATTTACTTTAATGAACAGATCTATAACTAATAGCAATTGGAGACTGAAGGTCGCCTTGCGTTGCATCAAAAACAAGGTTCGGCACTTCGAAACCAGTCAAATGAATCTCGGAACAAGTTTTCAGAACAGCACAATTAACAATGTGTATTACCTTAGTTTTCTTCGGTAGGGAGTAGAGAGAGAGGCGGCACAATTTGGAGTGTTCTTAGGTTCTTAAGAAGCAGACAAAAATAGCAGGTACGAGGTCTCTTTGCGGTTGTCGCAGCATCGGCACATCTAGAGGGACAGGAAAGTGGGTTAGATATTAATCCGCCGAAGGCAATCGGCAAATTCGCAATGAATTTCCTATCAAGGCTTAAAATTCCAGCGTGTTTCATTAAATCCGACACTTGTCGATGGTTCTGTTCACCCGACGGTGATAACAGCGATACGAACATTCACGCGATGGACACCCACCAAAACCCAAACCGCGCCCTTGCAGTACTTGTTGTAGGCGCTGAGGTGTTAACAAGCAACCGGGTCGAACGGAGATATAAAGTTGACTCCCGAGAAAACATAATGCCAATATGCAGCAGCAGAAGTATTTCACCACATGACGAAATATGTTGCAAGAATTCTGGAACAATTACCACTTGAAACTTCCTCAAGGGCAGGACATTCGCAACAAACGTTCACGGTCAAGCGCTTAGACAAAATATTCATCGGCATTTCTACATGATAACAAAAAAAGGTCCACTAAACTGTATTCGGGAAATAATAAGATAGCAATCGGCTACGGAGCGGCCATTAAAATAAGGCTTTAATCCGTAAGAAGCGGCAAAATCAAACGAATGTAACAATGCCTCCCCCCCTGGTTAATTAATTTGACTGGTTTGCGCGTTTTTCGAATTGAGGTTTAGTATCACAAATGTTGGCATTTGCGGGTTACGTAGTCACGTACGGTTCCAGGAAGGACTGCCCGGGAATAGCCATAACAATGTTTCGGTTAACACATAATATCGGATTGTAAAGACGCAAAAGCGGGTCAGTCCCGTTTGCGATCTTCGATGTGTTGCATGAGATTGAGCATTTATTGTAGAATTTGTTCTGTAGATTGTGAAAATATACTTATATTCACTTGTTTTCGGGCCGTATTTCTTACAAGTCAGAAGTGGGATAAGAACAGTGCCGTGCGCTTACATTTTAGTTGTTTTTTTTAACGTTAAAAATTTAAGTGTTTAAATCAAAATGAGGCGACGTAAATCAAATGAAAGAGAACCACGACGTCGACGACGAAACCAATCATCAAGTAGCGATTCTACGACTAGTTCTTCTAGCGACGACGAAAGAATTAAACGCGAATTAAAACGTTTAAAGCGAGAAATTCACAGTTTACAACGCAAGCCAGCTCGATCGATTACGCACACTGGTGATGAATTTCTTATCCCCGTATTCGACCCATCCAGAGACGATTTGCTTGTTGAAAATTGGGTGAGACGAGTGGACAGCTTGGCCGAACGCTATGAATGGGATGACGATGCAATTATGCGCCTTATTTCCAGCCGCTTGAAGGGTAATGCACGACAATGGTATGACGAGCAAATCAGGACCGACGCGTCATGGAACGAAGTAAAGCATCACATGATCAGTCAGTTCCGTAAGTCTGTTCCATTTTCTAATTTATTAAAAGACGCTGCTAATTATGGAACCAGGCCAGGGCAAAAATTAGGCGATTATTGTTTTCAAAAACTTTCGAAGCTACGCGCCCTAGACGTGCCAATACCCGACGCATATTTAGTAGATGCTGTAATAGGGGGAATTACCGATGAGGGTATATCCCGGACGGTCCGTTCTGCGCAGCACGGAGACCCGAATATGCTTTATGCTTATCTCAACACAATGGGTAGCGTGCCCAGCAGAACCGATGTCCCGGGACCGAGTTCCAAGCCGACCGAGCGGTTAAATGTTGCTCGTCCTAGACAATTTTGGGAAAAAGGGACTGCCCATCCGAGACAAAAGACTTATAACACTGAAAAAACTTGGGGAGACGGGAAATTGTTGGCTTGTTATAATTGCGGTATGCCCGTACATTTTGCGAGAGACTGTCGAAGGCCGCGCTTAGAATGCAGAAATTGTAAACGATTAGGTCACGAAAACATCAGATGTCCTTTTGTAAAAAGCATTAATGAAGTTGGCAATCCCAAGGAACAAAATTCTAATATGTACATTCAAACTGCTTAGGTTAATGGAAAAAAAGTTGATTGTTTGCTTGACACCGGGAGTTCAAATACTTTAATAAACATGTCGATAGCCAAGAAGTTGAAACTGGAGCTAGACCATCTAAATAATGTTACGCTCCGAAGTTTCATGGGTACCAGTATTACTAGCAACGATTCGACCAAAATCAAAGTGCGCGTGATGGAAACCAATGCCACCGTCAATGCCATCGTTGTCCCCGACGAGTACGTTGTGCATGATTTAATACTTGGACGAGACTTTCTCTGTCAGCGCCAAATAGTGATGATAACACGCGACGATCATCTAATGCTCCGACAGTTACCATCTTTAACCGATCATGTAATCAATGTTATAGACGCCAAAAGTAATAAACTAATAAGTACCGCTACCCTCAATTTTGGAGACGTTAGTCAAAAGTACAAACAAAGATGTGCCGATCTTTTAAATTCATTTTCCACCTGCATATCGTCATCGATGAACAACTTAGGCAAAACAAACAGTGTCGCAATGGAAATTAAATGTTTATCCGAAACACCGGTGGTATATCAGCCCTACCGTCTACCCGAGGTGGAAAGGGGAGCTGTACGCGAAATAATAAGACGAATTATTGGATAACATCATTCGCGAATCAAAATCCCCTTACGCAAGTCCCATAACGTTGGTTAAAAAGAAAACGGGAGAATATCGAATGTGTATCGATTTCCGAAGACTAAACGCCATGACAGTCAAAGATCGCTACCCCCTCCCATTGATCGAGGAACAAATAGACAGATTAGGCGGTAATAAATACTTCACGTCCTTGGATCTAGCATCAGGGTTTTATCAAGTAGGTACCGATGGCAAACAACTCCATCAAAAAGACCGGGTTCGTGACACCGGACCTGGGAAAGCCCCAAGAAGACGCTTTTCTAGAAATTAAACGAATTCTAACATCAAATCCCATACTTTCCATATTTGATCCGAAACTAAAAACCGAACTGCATAGATTAGATCTCAACGACCTACGAGACTCAATATCGCAACACATAACACACGATCAAAAACTTTAGAACGAATGCTACGACAAAACGAGACGGGATGCCACCAACTACAACGAAGGTGATCTGGTCATGGTAAAGATCACCAGTCATGTTGCCACGGGCAGCAGCCACCAGTTGGATCCCAAGCATAAAGGCCCATTCAAAGTCACCAAACAGCTTATCAACGATAGGTACGAAGTTGAAGACCTGCGACAGGGCTCCAAACGACTACGAACGGTGATTGCAGCTGACCACCTAAAGAAATGGATAACAATCCAAGTCGATAATGGGTAAGTTACGGGCGAACGTCGCCAAACCACAGCAAATTACGGGTAAACGTTGCCATACTACGACGAAATACGGGCGAACGTCGCCAAACACAGCAAATTACGGGCAAACGTTGCCATACTAAGACGAAATACGGGCGAACGTTGCCAAACCACAGCAAATTAAGGGCAAACGTTGCCATACTACGACGAAATACGGGCGAACGTCGCCAAACACAGCAAATTACGGGCAAACGTTGCCATACTACGACGAAATACGGGCGAACGTCGCCAAACCACAGCAAATTACGGGCAAACGTTGCCATACTACGACGAAATACGGGCGAACGTCGCCAAACCACAACAAATTACGGGCAAACGTTGCCAAACAAGACGAAATACGGGCGAACGTCGCCAAACCACAACAAATTACGGGCAAACGTTGCCATACTACGACGAAATACGGGCGAACGTCGCCAAACCACAACCAATTACGGGCAAACGTTGCCACACCATGAAGAAATACGGGCGAACGTCGCCACATAACGAAGCATGAGCAAACGTTGCCATCCTTAGCATTGCTCAAACTTAAGGCTAAGTATCACAATTCACTATGAGTTACGTCACTACTGGCATTATTTTGTATATTACAGGTCCTTAGACGATCAATCCGGTCTGAGGACAGACCTTTAAGTCAGGATGGCCGAGTGTTGGCATTTGCGGGTTACGTAGTCACGTACGGTTCCAGGAAGGACTGCCCGGGAATAGCCATAACAATGTTTCGGTTAACACATAATATCGGATTGTAAAGACGCAAAAGCGGGTCAGTCCCGTTTGCGATCTTCGATGTGTTGCATGAGATTGAGCATTTATTGTAGAATTTGTTCTGTAGATTGTGAAAATATACTTATATTCACTTGTTTTCGGGCCGTATTTCTTACACAAAACAAGCCTGTTTTGTTTTACTACCCTATACGTACTTGAAGCATATTTAGATTTTCACTTAAATGATCTTAACCATTGGTGGTGAGTTTGTTAGACCGAAGTACATTATACTATCTTATTATGTAATTCAATGCAAAGCAAAATAGGTATAATTCCTGTTTGAGCAAATATATGATCTATTACCTATCAATACCAAAAAAGCAATCGCCTAAATATATACTTTCTACTGCTAAAAATTATGCAAAGCTTTTCCTTATGTTTTAGGTTTGTTAATAAGTTGGAAAATAAAAGTAGATTTACAAATGCTTATTCGTTTTCATTTAACTTTCATCAGAAATCCTACACACGTATGTGTGATTTTCTAAGCTGTAATATAAGTAAAAGGGCCTAATGGGTCATTTTGTAGCTGTATTTGAAATAAATTGAATAAACAAAATATCTTAAAACTGCACGAAGAAGTTAATAATTCAAAATAAATTATTATTTCTAAATTTTTGTATCTTATAAACTAGGAACTATTTAAATCGACACGATTTTTATTCTATAATTCCTAGAATGTTACGGGACAACTAATACATATTTAGACACGTAATTATAGATGATGAATTAATAGTATAACATAACCTGTAGTTATTCAACCTCCACATCCGTAATTTAGACTTACAATACTACAAAGCTCTGTGGGTTCATTACCATTTCAGTTTACGTTCACAAAGCAATGCAACAAACGTAAAACAACAATCATATTATGTTGGATATTAAGCATTGGAAGCGAACCGATTTATATGGCAATTAAACATTCATGTAATAATAATTGTTATGATAGTCCAGCAGCCGCCACTCAATATCTCACGATCGATCAGTTCTTTGATACCGGTACGAAGGAATACCGTCGCGACCGGAGCAATCCGGGGTCAACGAAACCGACGGACGGCGATGTTTGATGTTACGCTCAAGTTGACGGTAGCACATAATGACCGCCCAATAGAAAATAGAAACTGGCACGAACGACTTTACTGGAAAATCGGTTATTGCTGAAGCCGTTTTTGTTTGTTTTTCGCTGTTTGCTTTGAGCCCGCCGCGTTGGCCAATGCTCTGCTGGAATACGTGATGTTATGTTCGGATGCCTTCCGCTTTCAGAAACAGGGTTGTTGGTCGCAAATACAAAATAATGAAGGAAATCGATAGTTTTGACAATGAAAACGATGGAATCGTAGTATATCCGAAGAATTTTCCAAAATAAAGCGTATCCAGGAAAGGATAAAAATAAAACCTCTTTGACTTGTTACGTTGTATCACCATTACTATGGTGCCTTGGATTACTAACAGATCTGTCGTGATCTCTCAGTTATCCAAAATAGCAGTTAGTATTAATTTACATAAAATACGCATTTTATTTGCTCGTTGTTGCTTATTAATAAATTAAGGAATAACTATTTTTTTCACAGAGTTAAGAGGTTCAATAAATAGGAAATATTTTCAGTTTATCTGCAAAAAAACAATTATTGCAGTTATATCTATATATAGAAGGCACCCACCAGATATTTATACATTAATTTCGTTTTTTCTTCTGCCTGTTACAACTTATTTGAAGGTTCTGTACGGTTATGCACATCAAGAATCTAAGTTCGAGAATAATTACAAATTTAGATTAACCATTTATTTTAATGTCAACAAACACATCAACGCATTGCAGTTTTCATTCACTGGAAAACATTGATACTATTTCTTAATTCCACGAAAATTGCGTTCACTTGGCATAGATGACATAAAAGATATGCACAAACTGAGGTGATGTAGCAAGATCACTTCAATTCTGATTATACAATTTGTTTACTTGTAGCCGATTTTCTTACAAATTACGTTTACCAGAATATTACTGAAATGTTCTGTTGCTTGCCTTACATACGTGCTTGTTTGTCTAATAATATCGTTTCTTCGCGGTTGGCCTTCTGGCAATTTCAGTTTCAGTTTCTATGTGACAGTCTAAAAAGGGGTTTTGTAATACGCCTTACACTTGGAATATCATATACGAATGTCTCACTAATTTGGATACTGCTTGATGCATTTGCATTTACGCAGTTTTCGCAACACTAAGTTGAGGAAAAGCAACCAATAATCCAGTACACAGGGATTTAACAAACCACCTCACTTGCTCGTACTTGCTTTCGTTACAGGCTTATAACATGTGATCAAAAAGTTTTCAAATTAGGGAGGGCGATGAGAATGTTGTATATGTCTGAGATTGAACTTTAAAGAAATGCCAATTTAAACAGCTGACAATGTCAAATAATATATTCACCCGTCTAAATCTGTTTAATCTGGTTGTTGTAATTTGTTGTTTGTTTACTTCTTAAAATGCGTTCTACAGGGTATCCCACGACGTGAGGTCACTACTTCGTGTACGTAATCTTTAGACCACATATAGTTAAAAATTCTAATAAAGTTATGCCCTAAAGTAAACCGTTTTCAAAATGCAGAGTGGTAAATTATTATTTATTAAATAGTTACAATGTCAGAAAAGCCAATATTTATTTCTATTTTAGTTTAAATTCACTATAAAGATTGTTCAAAACGGCCACCGTTACTCTCGAAACACATTCTGGCTCTTCTTAAGAGAGATCTGGTTGCCTTACGTAACATATCATTGTTATTCCGAATTAGTCCTGCTGCCTCAAAAATGCGTCTCCTAAGATCTCCAACAGTCTCTGATGGTGTTTGGTATACCATATCTTTCATATGGCCCCACAAATAATAATCTAAACAAGTTAAATCCGGAGATCTTGGGGGTCGGGGGTGCTGTTCTCCTCTACCAATTACATGTCCGTCAGACCGTTGATCCAAAAATTGTGTTACACGTAATGCAAAGTGCGCAGGGGCTCCATCATGTTGGTACCTCATATCATGTCTGATCGCCACAGAGACATCACCTAACAATCCTCCCAAATGATCTTCTAGAAACTTTAAATATCTGTCGGCGGTTAAATGGTTTTCAAAAACGAATGGACCTATGAGCGTGTTATCAATAATTCCACGCCAAATATTCACTGAAAACCTATGTTGATAATTTGAAGCTGTGATTTCGTGTGGATTTTCGAAATCCCAAGAATGGCCGTTCTTTCTGTTCATTAATCCATTCCGTGTAAATATTGCCTCATCCCTGAATAAAATTCTATTACGTAGGTTTCGATTTTGAATGATCCAGCAGCAAAATTCCATACTTCTAGCGAAATCTGTAGGTAAGAGGATTTGTACAGGCTGGCGTGGTACATTAACTTGTGCAGATACACAACGAACAGAGGTGCTGGGATTATTATCAATTTCTCGCTGTATGTTCTCCTCATTGTCTAGTAGTTGCTGTATTGGACGCTCAGTCGACGGTTTCGAGCAAGTTCGGTGTTCACTGGAAAACTCGGCAGTCTGGTAGCCGCCGATTTGGAAATCTCAACCCATATTCTCGAGCAGCTGCTACTGAGTTTCCATCACAAAAACTGTACATGTAATGGATATCGGCGTTGTAAAAGTAAACATTATCAACACTGTTAATAAGAACAAGCAGAGAAATCAACTTTAAAGTGCTTTACTGTTT
The DNA here is from genome assembly GCA_014611495.1 of Limonius californicus. Taxonomy (NCBI): domain Eukaryota; kingdom Metazoa; phylum Arthropoda; class Insecta; order Coleoptera; family Elateridae; genus Limonius; species Limonius californicus. The sequence continues at coordinate 9,197 of JABXWE010030007.1, forward strand.
GATATCTTTAATAGTCGATTTAGAGAAAACGACCACTCTATAGTTTCGACTTCTTTTCACCTCTCCTACACGTAGTTGAAGTAGTGACCTCGCGTCATGGGACACCCTGTATCGCGGCGTACAGAAGGTAAGACCGGTACGTAACATGACGGCTACGGCATGCCTTGTAGCCCTCACAGCCAAACATAATGAAAATGATTCAAATGCTACAATTGTTAAAAATACGTATCAATGATATATTACTTATTAACAAATACGTAAACGTTTGATAAAACGCATACTAGGTTAACGGGATTATCGGATAATAAAATTGATTAATTAAATAGTCAATGATCGATTAATATACGAGGGTAGATTTTTTTTGTTATCTACCTAAGTATGAAGGACACAAGTTAGAAAATTAACGAAATTTTATTTCTCAACATACGAACCATTCACGCTTACACACTTATTCCAGTTTTTCTAATAACGTTATGCCTTCGAAAAAAATACTTTTGATAACTCTGCGGAGTTTTTCAAGTCCTCATTCGACCAAAATCGAGGCCCTCTCAAATGTATTTTTAGTTTTGGAAAGAGATAATAGTCAAAGGGGCCGAGGTCGGGATTGTGCGGTGGATGTTGTAATTCCTCAAAGCCACATTCATCAATTGCTTCTTTAACGATTCGTGCTTTATACACGCCGCAGTTGTCATGCAGAAGCACAGATTTCTGGGCAATATTGTAAAGGTTTTCCTCGCGTATAGTTGCAGTATCATTTCCCAAGATGAATAGAAACTTTCCGAAAAAGTAATTCACCACGTTTTCACTTAAAAGTTTTATTTCTGGTCTGCTGGCTGTAATATTTCTAATGGGAACTGAAATCATTGTACTTTAATTTTTTCCTGTGTATGTTCTCGCTTATTCCGGAATCTCTGTCTTACGTCTTAAAATATCATAGCTTATATTTTTTTAAATGTTAGTTGACCAATCATGTGACATAACTCACGGGTTCTGCTGGTATTCGAGAATAATAGAGGCCAAGGGTGAAAGTAACTTCAAGAGATACCATATTCAATTTAAGGTATTCTTCACTTGGGGTAGTCCCAACTCCAGTAGTGATTTTTAACGTATCATAAATCCCAACGGTACAGAATCTTTTTATCCGTTCACTCATACTACCGTACCCCCTCACCCCGGCACCGCTTTCGCATTACTTCAGGGGGGTGCGGGCGTCCCTTACATACTAACCATTCATGCAACATGCACCCTAAACTTAACCAAGTGAAATACGGTCGCCTAGGCCGCGTTGGACCACGTAGCCGATTGGAACGCATTTCACTGTGGCCTCGACTGACAGCGCGTATTCGCACTGCCCCACTCAGGTCCCTAATGGTACAGAACCTACGAATTTACTTCTTATTCGACAGAAGGCGTACTTTCAGATTTTTCCCACTAGCAAAATCTTACCAACTGCGGCCGGATTCGAACCCGCGACCCTTGGATCTAAACGCAAATACGCTAACCAATAGAACATCTAGATCGGCCTACAATTGTAGTATGTCATAATTATAACAAATGAATCAACAAATCAATATTCCTTGATTTAAAACAAATATATAAAGTATTTCTTATCTGCCAGACAGAATAGGTCTTTGTATTTATACGAGCGTATGTGTTCTTTGTATCTGGTATCAAAATTTCTAATTGTTTGATCTATGTATACATAATTCCACTATGAACAGTTTAATATGTAAATATCTGATTTAAATAAATCGTTGAATAAGGTGTTGAAAGTGTTTTTTGTTGTTTCGTAAATTATTTTAATAAAAATGTACTTGCTTTGACTGTTGTTTCGCTTCCTTGTCCTTAAATTCTATGTTTGACAAATTTAGGAAACGAGGATGGAAATGTATGATGACTGTGTTTTGTATAATTTGTAACTTCACGTGTGTTTTGTTCTAATCTTAAAAGTTTATGTTTCTGTATTGTGTATTTTTAAATTTTATTTTGCTAACTAATTCTCTAACGCCATTGTCCAAACCGTCAAATTCAATTGAGTGTAATTTGTATGTGAGTTCTGTGTGGAGTATATTATGTAACGTTCGTTTAACTTTGCCACTTCATATGCATTAAAATCTTATTTTAATTGCCGCTCCTAAGCCGATTACTATTTTATTATTTCCAAAGGTTAATTTACGGGAGGTCAGTTTTTCGAAACCTTTGATAAGGAATGCTGACATGTATGTTTAGTCTGTATATGCCGATCGAAAACAGTTCCTAGAATCCTTTGTCTGCAGAATGGCCAGGAAGTTCCATGTGGAAGATTTTATTCTAGAATGATTGCGTTTGGTGAGAGTTTTGCAACCGGGGTGGAGGTAGGGGGAAGTTAGTCAGCCCAAGTTTCTAACGATGAACGCACGTGGTTTTCAGTCGGAGTTTTTTTAGCAGCGCCTCTGCTCAATTAAGATACCGTATCACTTTTCTTGCCTGGGGCAGCATAATTCTCGACTTGTGTCGTAGTAAAAAACATTAGAAGAGTGTTAGCCTTTTAAAAGGCAATTTAGTGAAATTGTTCTCTCGGCCTGTGTCGGCATACAGCCATTAACCCCGTGACTCCCTCCACTAAACCGTTGCAAGGTTTAATCCCGTACAGCGGCGAAGATTTTGTTCCTGACAACGAGAACACTCGAAATTTTCCGTTTATCCGAAGAAAGTCTTGGCGATTGCGTCGTCGTCATTATGATTCAACCTTCAGGGGCGTGCCTGCGATTTTTGTCTGCTTCTTAAGGACTTAGGAACACCCCAAATTGTGATTCTCTCCCTACTCCCTATCGAAGAAATCTAAGATAAAACTTGCCAATGTCCTATACAATAATTGTTTTCCCCTGTTCACCAATGGTTCCTTGGTAACTAAGAGATAGAACAGTTTAATTCCCTTGTAATATTAAAAGTGAGGCAACCTTCAATTGCCAAGCGTTTCATTACTCGTTAAGGTTACAGTTTAATTAATTCTGTAAACTCGAACGTCGCTGGTTGCGTAGATGTGTTCATTAAAGTAAATATCATAAGTCAGTGACGGCGAGCTCTTTGGTTTGGACGTCCCAACACTCCTGTGTTTAGCCCATATTTTTTTTCTTGCTTGTTCTAAATTGTACTATTTGTGTGCTATATACTCAATAGATTTAGATGCAGTTAAAATGTAGTACGATTTTTGATTCTGGTGTATTTTATGGTGTGCATGAACTTTGTAAGCATTATATATATAAAAGGAAGCGCAATAAAGGTGAGTTCGATTCCCGTAAGCTGCTGGTTTCTCGGTACTCCTCCCAGAACCTGCATTCAGCTGTAACCTGGATGGTGGCGCACATTAATTTCGACTTACCGTGTATACTACTACGTTTGATTTCCTTTCCTTGAGCGTTTCTTGCGAACCGCTCCCTACTTTGCTAAGTCGAAGGCACTTCCATCTTTCGTGCTGCGGTCCGACGAACAAGCTCGTTTACCTCGTAATAATTATTATTATTAAAATATAAATATGAATATCAATGAAGTAAGGCATGAAACAATAAACAAATCTCAAAACTTTTTTACATTTTGCGTTTAAAATAAATTAAACTATAAAACATGTTATCGAAAATGTAATTTTATGTAAACAGTATTATGAACCAAGAACATGCAAGCTATCAACTATATGTAATCAGCACAAATAAGTAAGGCAACGCTTTTATAGTGGGAAATGTGGATGTATGATGTGATCAAAACAATATTAGACTTTTCTGAATACTACCTGAGCATGGTAAACTTAATACGCCACAATTGGAAAGACTTTGGTGGAGATGGCGTTTCGTCAAAAATACTAGAGATATTAAATAAAAAATATAAAGGGATTCGATGAAGAATCCAACAGGTCGGAAAATCATTCATAAGTATAAAAACATTTTCATCAGGCCAGGTCTCAGCGTAGAACTAAAAATGTGCATGATCATATGATATGTGTTTCCGATCCTACTGTATGAATGTGAGTGCTGGACTCCTAAATATCGAAAAACATATTGAAGCGTTCGCAATGTATTATACCTATGTACAGGCGAGTAATGAAAATGTTATAGGTGCAAAGAATATACATACCATAAAGTTTTAATAAGGTGCAGAAACAAAAAGATTTCATGAACATTATAAAAAAAGAAATGTCTAGGCCATATTATAAGGAATGGGAAATAACAGATACCGAAACTGATTATTAAAGGGAAAATCAAGTCGTCGCTGATACGATTGCACATCAGTAGAAATCCTTCGTGGCAGCAGTTTCCAAAATTCAAACAGCAATTTGGATCGCCAACCTTCGGTGGTAGAAGGTTACTGGAGGGTAAGTTACAAAATACTGTATGAATTTTATTTGCAAACATTCAAGCTCAGGAAAATCATAAGAAAAATATGGTAAGGGATAAATCAGGATAGAGAGAAAAATAGTTCAAATTTAGGGTGTATAACACGCAGAAATATAAACATTTTTAATTTCGAATTAAGTCTACACATTTCTAGATCATTCTTATAAGTTTCTACGTAAAGTATGATCAACATACTTTTCGGAAAGTGTTGGCGGTTTCTCGAACTGTCAATATTACAATTTACTTTCGGCTTAGACCGCGTCGTCATTTGGGAACTACACCCAGCATTATCAGGTAAGGACTGACCTGTAACTTGTCTGCCTTTACAGGAATTTGCTCTTGAAGTTTGAACAATATTTATTCGTAGGCCCTGCCTGCCTAAACTTGACAAAGATTTGATCTTAATGTACTTTGTTTTCCAGGACAATAATACTTCATAATCAATGTTTTATTCACTCTGAAGATGCAAGCTGCAATGTTTTGCGAAACGTTAGTTTGTATGGATTCACAAGCAGCTAACAGGCATAAGCCCCGATTAAGTATTGTTGTCCTGGCAAACAAAATACATTAAGATCAAATCCTTGTCCGTCCTAAGGTTTAAATAATCTAAGCACACGGCCCTGTTTAGGCAGGCAGGGCCTACGAACAAATATTTCTCAAACTTCTAGAGCAAATGCTTGTAAAGGCAGACAAGCTACAGGTCGGTCCTTACCTGATAATGCTGGGTGCAGTTCCCAAATGACGACGCGGTCTACGCCAAAAGTAAATTGTAATATTATAATAAATATATCGCTTGCGTAAAGACATACGTTTTGCTGTTTATAGCTGACCTTCATTGACATTTTCATTGATAATACTCAACGAATCCGTATAATCCGCCCCGCAATTATTTTTTAAATACACTAGAGGAACATAAAATCCAATAACGCTCATGCAAGAGAGTGTTCTTTAGATATCCCACTTGAAATATAAGCCACCTCAATATCTATACCATTAGGACAGATATACATCTCCCGGGATCATACCGGTGTCATCGTTGATGAAGAATTCAACGTTTCGCCTATTCGTAAGATGTTACATCAAGAGAGCCAAGCATGCATAATCCCGGAAGACGTATTTCTGTTACTAACCCCGGCTCTGAAAGCCTTTGTTGTTTTTCAATCAATACTTATGTAATTTTGCGGGGTGGTTCTAGGAGAAAGTATTGAATTTATACAAAACACACAGGAAAATTAGAATTTGCTCCTAAAAGATTCGTTTTGAACCATTAATAATCCTAAAATTGTTTGTTTGTGAGGGCGTTGATGGAATTTTAAATAGCTTACAAGAAGGTCTAAGAACAAAACATTTTAAAAAAATTAATAGGGAAAAATAATTCCAATACTCTAAATTTGTGGATAAAAGAAACGGAAACGCAATTTAAGAATTTAACAAGCACAACATAGACATTCGTTTTCTTTATTTTGAAAATTCACTGTTACGGAATATATTATTTTAAACTGAAACGTGTTTTATCGAACTACCAAAATGAAAATTCAGGCATCAAGAGGCTGTTGGTGGATGTCAATTTTAAAGCCTCAAATACTGAAAATGAAAATAACAGAAAATTTATCTCTTATTTATTACAACTTTTAAATTTCAAAATGGGGCCGAAACAATTGTTATATGCCATAAAGAATGTTTGCTTTGAGTGCTTTATCTCTTGCGAGACGTAGCAATCTTCTGTCTTATGCCTGTCTTGCGCGTTTTAAACTGCCACAGACATAGAGAACCTACAGCATAACATGCGTTCCGAACTACGGGAAGTGTAAACACTTCTACTCCAGAGAAGATTTACAACGCAGGACAACTCGCGGGTTTGCCATTGTTTTGCGGGAGAGAACGGTCGTTAACAATTCGACGTTCCGGTACTGAGAATTGAATCCCGGACCTTCAGCGTAGAAGTCAAATGCGCTGACCCCTAGCTCACGACCACTTGGCTTTTGGACTTTTGGCTACTTCTTATCCGAAAGAAGGCACAATTTCAGATTTTTCCCCGCTAGAAATGTTTCACCGACCTCAGCCAGGATCGAACCTGCGTCATTTGGATCTAAAGGCAAGTGTGCTAATTACTGGACCACCGAGACCGGCGGGTAGTGGATTGTGATAGCAAATCCTTGAGACACAAAAACATACAGGTTAAAGAGTTACTTCTAAATTTATTTTCTAAACTGCAAACGCCTTCATAAATTATGGTCAATGCTATGTTTCCACTTTCATCATGCTGAAAAATCACTTAATTTATCCACATGATATTTGTTGGTACACTAACCTAAAGAAAAGTCACGTACACGCCTAGTTGGGTGTGGTTGAATTTTTTTACAAGGATGCGTAACTCAAATGTGAAACAATAATTATCAGTAGGATTTACAACAAGCATAATAGATTACTGAATAATTTACAAATCACACAAACTTGCCAAAAACACTTTCAAAAGTGAGGTTGTAGCTTTAAGTCGGTAGCCGATAATCCGTGTGTACGGGAATTCCAATTTGCTGTTGGTGAAGCATCAACGTTCAATCAGATGTCGAGTTTTCATAACAACATAGAGCCGCTTCTATTTTATTTAAAAGAAAAATGTTTTACGTTAGACATTCTGCACGTCTCACTGCAACTGAACTTTGTACTCGTTGTAGCACGTGTTCGTTTAAAGTTGTAACCGCTTGGTTGATACGATTTGTTAAATCGTCCACATTGTTCACTAGTGTAAGATATACCAAATCCTTCAGATAACCCCGTAAATAAAAATCTAAGGGCGTTAGATCAGGAAACCTTGGCGGCCAAACTATAGCACCCCCACAATCAATCCACTGCTCTGGAAAATGATTTGGAAGCCAATTTCAAACCTTGAATCGATAATGGGCTGGAGCACCATCTTTTTGTTTAATTGTGAGTGGAACATTTACCAACAGTATTTGAAAACCTTCATTTAGAAAATGTAAGAAATTTTTTACATTAAGACGAGTTGGCAGAATAAAAGGACCAATTAAATAATTACTTACCATACGAACGAATTGGTATATTTTATCACACTTAGAGTGCACCGAACGTCGAGTTGGTTGACAGTTGTTATACTACGGTAGAATTTGCCTTATTTTGTTGCAAAATATAGCAGAACCTACATTTAAAAGCCATACTTTCCAATAGTTAAGAAATGGACGAACTGGTACATTTTATCACATTTGGAGTGCACCGAAAGTCGAGTTCGTTAACAGTTGTTATACGAGTACTACGGTGGAACTTGCTTTATTTTGTTGTAAAAGATAGCAGGAAATACATTTAAAATCAATAATTTCCAACAGTTAAGAAATGGACGAACTGGTATATTTTATCGCATTTGGAGTGCGCCGAAAGTCCAGTTCGTTGATAGTTGTTATTCTACGATATAATTTGCTTTATTTTGTTGTAAAATATAGTAGAAAATACATTTAAAATCAGTAATTTCCAACAGTTAAAAAATGGACGAACTGGTATATTTTATCGCATTTGGAGTGCGCCGAAAGTCAAGTTCGTTGATAGTTGTTATTATACGATATAATTTGCTTTATTTTATTGTAAAATATAGCCGAAAATACATTATTTAAAATCAATAATTTCCAACAGTTAAAAAATGGTTGAACTGGTATATTTTATCACATTTGGAGTGCGCCGAAAGTCAAGTTCGATGATAGTTGTTATTCTACGATATAATTTGCTTATTTTGTTGCAAAATATAACAGAAAATACATTTACAAGACATAATTTCCAACAGTTAAGAATTGAACGAACTGGTAAATTTTATCACACTTGCAGTGCGCTAAAAGTTAAGTTCGTTGACAGTTGTTATACTACGGTAGAACTTGCTTTATTTTGTTGCAAACTATAGCACACAATACACTTAAAAGCAATAATTTCCACCAGCTGTCCAAACATTAACATTAACATATTGATATTTATGCCTTTAAACATGACTTGATGGTTCTCATATGCAGGCATGATTATTGTGAGTATTGAAAACTTCATCCTGCTTAATGCCGCCGCATTTGTCCACAAAATATTGCCAATAAAATTCAGATTATCCTGATGTTGTTGTCATTCGCATAATATTGTCGTGTAATATGTGTACTGTTGACATTGGTTTGTCTACAATCCAAGAAATATCACGTACGCTTCTTGTAGGCTCCAATTCAATATATTTAACACATTTTCCTCAATATTACATTTTGTTACGCTAAATGGACGACCATCACCACCTCTTTTCCGACCAACTCTTCCTCTCTCTCGTAGTCGTTGGTCAGTTCATTTAATAACTGTGTAGTTTGGATGTCTTCTATTTGGATAGCGTTCAGCATATAGCCTTGCCGCTGTTTTACAAATACCATCAACCTCTCCAAGAATCCAAATCATGTCAACGTACTTAGCAAATGTGTATTGCATTAATGCAAGTGAAACGGAATTTACAAAAAATAATAAAAACATGTGTCTGACAACTGTAAAATACGGAAAAGCCGTGACAAACTAAATAGAGATTACTGTCAGCCTTGCTTAAATTTGCCTTGATGCCATATTGTCTAAATCTCGTGGTTTAAACAAAATCTTAGTAATAAAAATCTACAAATCGTACTTGTGCAGAAGTCAGTTTTGTTGTTAATATCTTAAGTTTATTGATGAAGAACTACTTTTGTCGATAATATTTATTATTTAGCTTCGTTGTTAAAGATACGCAGAATTTCAAACTTCAAGAAGCTCGTATGAAGAAAATAACCTATACCGCTGTACAGGGGTATAACACTAAAATTTTAAAAAATCTGTAATGCACTTTTGACATGCTTGCTTAAAACACCCCGTATGTGAAAGAAATGTACGTGGGACAATTACAAATATTCATGTATAGAGGTCATATTTCTGTTTAGAAAATACAATACATTTTATGAAAATATCGTGTTCAAAACTAACTGTAACCTTTATACAGGTTGTTTGATTACATATTTGGAGGTCATACGGCCATACGAAAATTAATATAGTTCTGTTAAATTTTCGCATATTCCTAAACTTTTATAAATTAGACAACTAATTTGGAGTTTCTACATTTTAATGTAAAACTATTTTTAAACACTAGCAATAATTTATAGCTATCTACTGGACTTTGGATTTGTTAGAGCATTACTGTAAAACAAGGAAAATGTATTATAGACCTGTAAGATATTTATAAAAATTTTTCTAATATCGATTTTAACAGGGTGACAGCATGTAGTCATACAGGGTGTCTCATAAGTTGAGATAAAACGTCTCGTAGCTGTGCATATTGAACACAAAACAGCTAAAATATTTATTTTTCGCAGTATAACATTCTCTGTACATTCTGTACGCCTTATTGTTCTGTATTTCTTATAAAAAACAACAAACACGTTTTCTCGTCATTAATACTTGCTTATATCGGATATAATAATATGGTTTATATTAATTTTAAACCCTATTAAAGGAGTATCAGGATGTAGTTCTTTATATACGTATTTTTGTATTGTTATACTGTTCCAGTTAACATTTTGACAGTCTTGACTGTTCGACGTTTTAAATTCAATTTATCATAGACTTCCCTGTAGGTATGTCCGAAAGAAGAGATAATTTGTAAATGAGCCTGTTATTAATTTAGAAGCCCGTAGGCGACCGCCATAATATTTAAGTAATATAACTGTAGAACATACCAATTTTATATCCATTTATAGGTTTATGCTTGTCGTAAACCGCGTGCGTAATTTCGATGCTACAGCATTAATTAAAAGCTGTAATTATGTTCTTTCATGGGTTAATTTAAAAGAAAGAGTTTTACGGAACCAAACAAATGTACGTATTATTTCGTGTTTGATTTTCAGTTCGCTGTTGCTTCACTGGAAAATATAAAAATAGGTTTCTAATTTTACATCCATGCAACATCTAAAATGAACAAAAAATTTAACTGTGCTTATATTCGCATTAACCCAAAAAATTACACTTCCGCATGTTGGTGGTTTTTATTGAAAAATATAAACAGAATTTTCCGTTACAGATCCTAATCATTTATTTATTTGGTAAATCATTATAATTATAAGTTAAACAAAATATCTAAACTTAGATGCTAAAATTTGATTGCATTGAATGCCAAAACGCAAACGGATAACTGTAAAACTTGTAATCGTGCTTCCTGTTTGATTGTTCCGCCCATAATGTTCATATCGAATTTTTGTCAGCATCCTACTTGAAACTTTGAATAGAAAACGCTTTGTCAGTTATCTCCAAAATAATGCATTTGCCTTGTCTCCGAGTAGTGACCACAATTTTTACGCACACTTGCTTTTCTAGAAATCCTTAGAATTTTAAAACAGTTATTAGAGATTCTTCCATTAATCAAGTTTATAGACATAAAATTTTATGTTAATGGCACATTAAAAGTAATTGCGAGTAGGTGTTGACTTTATAATTGTTTGTGAATAAAACGAATGATACGATAATTGTTGAAATATTAAATCGTTTCTAGATAATTATACTCGTATTAATAATACGTTCGCAGAAATATGGGTCCCGTAAATTGGATTTTTAATGAAAATATTTAATTAATTATTATTTTACATTTTTAATAAAAAGATAATAACGGGAATCTTTACTAATGTGACTGTTTAAATAAAGAAATTTAGGTTATAATCAATTATCTAAATTATTTTATTCTTTAAGTTAAAATTCTAAAGTTATAACGTAAATATTATAAACAATACTTGAAACGTTTTTCTGTTTACCTCCTCCCACCGTTTGTAAATAATGTCAATTACTGTCATTATATTTACAACACTTCTTCATTAAATATTTGCAGTTAATCTTATCTAAATTAAAGTTTTAAATATTTGCGGCATCCCACCCAGTTCTGTTTAATTTTGTTTAATCTTATTTAAATAATAAGCTCTTATTAGCATAATGCTGATAGGGATTATTATGAATCATTTCTGCAAGTACAGTTTTTCATTGCACATTTAATTGCAACTAAATACTTATTTAATATCTACACTGATATTAAAACGTTGCTGAAGAGAACTAATAATTATGCTCCTAACTAAGCTGTTAAGATAAGAGGCAATCGAAAAAACAAGTAATTCTGTTGCCTTATAGCTAATAAAGTTTTCTCCTTTTGTTACAAAATCATAATTAATTTAATACGGGTTTTTAGAAGTATGTCTGAAACGTCTAACTGTTTCTCAACACGTTGAAATAAATCACAATATTAATTCCTGCCGCCTTAGAAGTCACCTATACATCACTAGTTTCGGGGCACAAACCTGAAGTTACAGAAAAGGAGGCTGAATAAACTGCAACAGTTGACCTGCCTGGGAATAACGGGAACGATGTCCACAACTCCAACTGCCGCATTGGAAGTCCTTCTGGACCATCACTTCACCTAAGAGTGAAGGCAGAGGTAAAACTGGGGCTGAGAACGAATGGGTACGGGAGGTACACTGGTTCCCCCCAAAACCATTGTATTGTATGAAACGGTGCAAGTTTTTTTTTCACCTATACGACTCAGGCCATAGGCCCATTGTACAATCCGCCCTGTTAGGGCTCGTTCCCAAAAAGCCCAGTGCCCACCGCGAAGGCTAGCAGCTGGTTTAAGGGGATGAGCTGTAAACCTTCCGGTTCCAGTATTCCAGCCCCAAGATATTTGTGCCGCAGCCTCATGAGACTCAGGCATTGGGACATTTTGTGAAGAGAGGGTTCGTCCCCTTCATGGCATAATCTGCAATGCAATCTGTAATGCCGATCCTATGTAGGTGTTTGTTCAGGTGACAGTGGCCCGTTGGGAGTCCTGTTAGGGTCCTGATCTGCTTCTTGTTAAATTTTAAGAGCTCTTGGAACTTTGGTAGGGGTGCCTCTCCGATAAAGCGTTTAGCCTGCCTAGGTCCTAGTTGTGACGACCAGTCCTGAGCGAATTGGGTTTTCACACACTTTTTCATTTCTAGTTTTGCATTGCATTGTGGTATTCCGAGAACTGGTTCTGGTCCGAACGGGCGCCCATTAGAGCCCTGTCTGGCCAGCGAGTCCGCCTCTTCATTGCCATCGATGTAGCTGTGGCCTGGTACCCACAGAAGTTTTACTGAGTTGTGTTCACAGAGTCGCATCATTGCCAAGCGACATTCAAGCACTAGCTCCGAAGTTACTCTGCAAGACCATAGGGCTTGGAGAGCTGATTGGCTGTCCGAGCAAATGTAGATGTGTTTGTTTGCGAAACCTCTTTCTAGGTTTTCATGTGTGCAGGCCAGTATAGCGTAAACTTCGGCCTGGAAAACGGTGGCGTACTTGCCGAGAGACAACGAAAGTTTTACTCTTAGTGATTCGCCATAGACACCCGCGCCTGTATCGTCTTGGGTTCTAGAGCCATCTGTGAACCACACAGAACCCTTGGGAGCCAGAAGGTTGGAGTTTTGGGTGCTTCAGTCTTCCCTAGCGGGAAGGACGATCTTGTAAGGTTTGTTGAAGAAGTATCTGGTGAGCATACGGTCACTTCTCATATTGAAAATAACATGGGTCTCAGCCAACCTCGGCAGGACCTCATGTGCCCCAGTAGTACCCCAGCATTTGACCACTGTCCAGCGCACTTGAGCCTGCAAGCTGCCTTCCTAGTCTCAGCCTCAATCACTATGTGACAGGGCGCAAGTCCGAGAAATGCCTGCAGAGCCGAAGTGGGGGCAGTCCGCATTGCTCCTCTCACAGTTGACCAAGACGTTTTCTTGTGCTTGATGTGGTGGTAGAAGGCCACCACACCAAGGCCGCATTGGTGAGTAGGGGCCTTATTACCCCCGTGTACGGCCACGTGATGATATTCGGTTTTAGGCCACAAGTTTTCCCAAAGGTGCGCCTGCACATCCAGAAGGAGACCAAAACCATACCAAGATCTTTAAACAACTGCCAGAAGACCACGTCTTACATTTGCAGTTAGACAGAATATCACCTGCCTTTGAATTCAGAAAAAGTTTAAAGTGGTCATACCACAGCAGGAGCCCCGTCTGGTTCACAGATGGACCAAAAATTCAAAATAGGACAGAGGTTGGCATATTTGAAACTGGAATTGGAAATAACGTTATCATAAACCTGGAAACATATGCCAACGTGTTCCAGGCAGTAACTCTAGCACTTCTCACCTGTACTTAAAACATGATACAAGGGGCCTATAATAACGGGAGAATCTATAACATTTCTGACAGTCAGGAGACGCTCAAAGCACTGTCAGCAAATGTATTCAAATTTAGGCTAGTTCTAGAGTACCATAAGAACTTGGAAGATCTAAGTCAAAATAACAAACTATGCTTGGTCTAGGTACACCAAGGAGACTATGGCAATGAACAGGAGAACAAACTAGCAAAAAGCAAAACACAGTCCCTGGGGCCAGAACTAGCCTGCGGAATAACGTCCGCTACCTCTAGAGAGAAAACCAGAAAAATGGCTAAGAAAAACGCATCGTGATTCCTGGGACAACCACCCTGGATTGAGGCACACAAAGGCTCTAATCAAAGACCCAGTGAGGAAAGCGACAAGAGTACTCCTAGGAAGGAAATAAATAAGATAGCTGACAGGCATCCTTACTGGTCACAATCATCTGAAGAAACCTCTATCCTTGATGAGGCAAGTAGACAACTCAACCTACAGAGTTTATGAAGAAGAAGAAGAAGAGACACTCCTTCACTAGTTACTGGTCACTATGTTACAGGGAACGGGTTACAGCCTGCAGACAACAATACTTCAGAGAACCAAAACTGAAACCCTGTATCGCTGTATATTCAAAGAGGTTCCCACTAAGACAGCCCTGCGATTCTTCAGGGAACAAAAACACCCATTGTGAAGCCGGGAGCAAATTCTGGGGACACAATAGGACTTATAGACCACGGTGGATGGGACAGACGACCAACCCCAAGGAAAAAAAGACAATTCTTGTAGTGACATTTAAGCTTAGCTTGAGGAAGAAAATAAAAATGATATAAATGTAAATGATTTGGCACCACAAAGGTGGAAGTAGAGAATATTATTTGGAATTATTTAAAATATACAGTTATTAATCATCTGGCTAAATTTCCAATTTAATTATCCATTGCATCAATGTTTAGCGCTAACGCAAAAACAACATAATATGAAATTAGTCAGTATATAGGCGTTGAAAACAACCTACTATACACACATATCGGAGGTCTGATTATGTGGATAGGTGCAATACTTTAAATTTTGGTATAAATGTTTACCTTTAACACGAGAAATAAGCCGAAGGGCATCTGGATTGATAATAATATTAATTTTGTATTTTAATACGTTTTTTTTTCGTCCCTCGGGTCCGTCTACCATAGGTTCCGAAGGTACTGCAAACTAAAAGACTGATTGTGCTAACCTAATTCTTGTAGCATGGTACACAGGTCTCTTACGGAGTGCCTGCTGAAATCCTTCAGTTCCATATGTGGTTGCCCTAAAATGCATAATCTTATGCTTAACAATACATTGCAATTACACAGAACATGCCTCGATGTTCCCCGTTTCTCACTTCACAGTCTACATGTGGGGCTCCATCAAATTTCTCGATCCTCCTGAGCTGTTCCTCGCAGATGTCCTGTTACAAAGCCCGTGAAAATTCTAAGCTGTGTCCTGCTTA
>JABXWE010030008.1:0-10979 GCA_014611495.1 Limonius californicus
TTAAAAACACACGAATTATTTATAAAATGATATATTACTCATAATGTACCTAATTGCTATAAACCATAAAATACAAATAAATAATTTACAATTATTTCATTGCTCATAAGTATTAAGTAAAGACAAAATCATACACTATTAAAACATTATTTTGATAAATTTACAATAAACTATTCCTTAAAACTATATAATTAGGTTTAACAACCAACTTTACAATATTTGTTAAAAATCGTGCTCCTTGATGAGCATCAATTAATTACTACACTACATAAAATAGCCTACTATTGAAACTGGTGTTTAGCTTAACATTCTAACTACTGCTTCGATTTCTTATCAAATTATTAGAGCTTGCCGACATTAAAGGCTTTAATAAAATAAATCCTACTTTCCCATACGTTGTATAGACCATTCCTGTTGACACAATGGACATCGATTATTCTGTTTCACCCACAAGGCCATGCAACAATAGTGAAAAGAGTGGTTGCACTCGCCCCACACAACAACACAGTCCTGCTTCCCGTAGAAGTCCTTCTTGCTCTCAGCCTGGCAACGAAGGCATGCATCCATCACTTGCACCCGGCAAATTGCACAAGTATCACATTCTACGTCCCAACTCCACATGGCCACCGCGTTCCATTTCTTTAGCGTAAACATTTTCTCCGATTTTGGATTCTCTCCATCGGCACCACGGTCAGCATTTTCGTTTTCGTCAGCCATTGTTTGGCAAATGCCGTAATCTTCGATACAAATGACCTATTCGAATGACAGGACGGTATTGCAGGTTATCAATTAGCTTGTATTGAGACTAAGCAAATGTATGTGCCTTGTTTTTCAATTTATACCGATTTTTAATGGTTCTAATCAAGTGTTATTCGTCGATACAGGAAACACAATATAAATATAAACTTAAATGTTAGGTTAGAGTATGTCAACATGATAACTACTGTACATTTGAACTTCTATGAAAAATTTTAATCTTTTTAGACAATTTATAATTTATAATAAAATAAAAAGAAGGATTTAATAAGTAATGCAAAGACTAAAATAAGCAAAGTTGCTACATCATTATTTCAACTGCATTATATTTATTATAATCAATGCCACCGCTGAATTGTTTAAGGAATATGTTTTATAAAATAGAATGTTAATCTCTTTACTATGGTAATGTTGCTCAATTTTTTTTAATACTATCTAAATATAAAATATATTATCATTTCGATTATCGAAAGAGCATATTTCTTACTTCAACGTTTTAATTATTTCAACAGAAGTAGTTCAAAAAACCCAATTTTCTTAAATCATTAACCCGACTGTATAACCTCAAATGCAATGCTGACAGACTAAATTTGTCAAAAATAGCAGTTTTGATAAGATTCGGAACGTGAATAATTCATGTAATTAAGGTCGGCACTGATAATTCATAAATTTATATATTTATTTTTTAGGTCGTAGAAGCAAGTTTTACTAATCGATATTTATTAAAGAGAGCTCCACAATGGAAAACCATAAGCGAACTCGCCGCCGCATTAGGTCGTGTCCGTACATGGTAAAAAGAAAGTTAGAGCAAATTACAAGCAAGGTTAACTCAAAACACTCAGTTAACTCAGTTGCATTAAGTCCTATCCAGAAAACGTTGAAGATAGCAACAACAGAAGCAAGTATTTCTAAGTTATCAGATTGTCAAGCCGAAATTGTTGAAGAATCTAAAACACGAACGAAATGTAAGAAACTAAAACAATTTAACTCTCAGTT
Organism: Limonius californicus; assembly: GCA_014611495.1. NCBI lineage: Eukaryota > Metazoa > Arthropoda > Insecta > Coleoptera > Elateridae > Limonius > Limonius californicus. The sequence continues at coordinate 1,753 of JABXWE010030008.1, forward strand.
GGAATCATCTAATAAACATTCTTGCATGAACTCGCCAATTAATAAAATTAGGATAGTGAAAGGTGATAACGATGGTGTCAATATAGTCTTGAATTATGGCAACGTGAACGCCTCCGTTACCGAAAATGAAACCAGAGAAGAAACAACTTCTGCATTTGAACCCAAACTTTCAAGTGGTGATTTTTCATTGCATCCTAATGAATTAATCATAACAGAACTTAAGGGTGAAATAAAATCGGGGCAAAAGCACTTTCCTGGATCTTCTTCGTGGAAAGCTAGTTGTATGGAGAAAGACGCAAACGACCTTCTTGCTTGTTTAACTAAATCAAAGAATGTATCTGTACCAAATAAACATTTAAATGTAAACAAGTTGGAAGATTGGATTTCACCATATGAGTGCATAACAAATAATATGTCTGATATATTACCACAAGATCTGCAGAATTTAACATCTAAATTCGGTCAGGCTTGGATAAAAAACTTTTTCCAACAAGTTGATGAAGGTATAAAAAAACCAACACTAGATTTTAAAGCACAGTCGGGAAAAATGGAAGAAGATAACCAATTAGGTAGGTGCCAGGTTGTAACATCAGTGTCTACAAACAAAACATTAAGTTTAATACCTCAAACTTTGTCTGGTGCAAGCCAAAAAGGAGCAAGATTCGCGAAAAAATCACGGACTGATCCTGTATCCAGGTTGGTCAATTATAGCAAATTTAATAAAGTAGATCATAAACAAACTGGAATAAATACGAAACCTGTAGAACTTATACACGTTTCAGAAAATTTTGGAAAAGTAAAAATGATAAAATCACATATAACTTTCAATCTTCCCGAAAGAGAAACTTTGAAAACCAAGACGAGACTCTCGGTAGAAGCCAAACCTGGTTTAGGGAAAAATTCAGAGAAGTTACAATCAAAATCTTCAAGAAGTGGTGCTCGAAAAGACGCCGCAAATGCTACAACTAAGCAAGCAACAAAACTTAATAAAAGAGGGAGCAAAAGAAGAAGAAAAAAAGAAAGTAATTTGGTGAATAATGGCGAGGATATCATCAAATTGGCTTCTTCTGAAGTTTTAAAATCATTTACCCAGAAAGAAAATGAATCTTTGACAATTACTGAACCAAATCAAAACAATCGTCAAGGTGGTGCTGAAAAACAATCGGAAATATTATTAGAACATTCCCCTAACATTAACCCAAATCAGTGTGGCCATTTGTTGAACCACAATTCATCACACTTGGACCTCCAACCAACTGACTACCAAAGAGCAACGGCTTCAAAACTTGAAATTGAGTCGATTTTAATAAATTTTGATTCTTCAAATGAAGAGAAATCCAAGAAGCAACCGCTGGAGGATTACTTTGTTGGGTTACTTGGATTTAGAAGACTGGAACAACTAATTCTTGCAGACGACGGCCCGGGTTACGAAGTCATCATAAAATTTGAGCCAGTGGAGCTTGTTTATGTTCCAGAAGATAGTGAGGAGGTAACAGAAAACGTACCTTCAACCTACGTATCAGAAAACGTAGCTTTGCAAACAGTTGCAAAAAATAAACTGAATTTGGAAGAAAAATCTGTCCTGTTACAGTCAGAATCCAAGCTAAGGATAAATTCCCAATTAGACATGAAAGTTGTGGGAAGGGAAGACACGCCAAAGTTTGATAAAAGAAGAAATGTAAGAAAAACAAAGCTGATTGCGAGGGTTGATGAAGAAGAGTCTACATCAAAACCTACAGTCGTTATCAATCCTTTAAACAAACATGTAATTAAAGCTACAATGAACAAAAGCATCGTAAGACGTGTGAAATCGGAAAAATTAGAAGGCAACGATGTACCGTACTCTGCATTAAAAGAACATTCTTACTCCCTTCATTACAATTACTTTCTTGCACAAGGATTAAATCTTGATGCAGTAAAAGACAAAATCGCCAAGAAACAGAAAAGGCGCACACAAAACAAAGACAAAAGTATAAAAAATTCTTTAAATGAACATGTTTCACACGTACTTGAGCTGAAGAAGTTCTATGTTGCGATAAAAAGAAAGCACGACGTGTTGAATGAAACCGCAAGAATAATACAAATCGACGAGGACACACAACATACGACAAATGATTTAGATAACATAAATCACATGAAGATTGCAGATTTGAACGAAACTAAAAGCGAGAAACATACAAACGAAGGTTCTGCAAAACCAATAAAAAATTACGCAACCACTCACGTGAAACAGATTCAAACTGAAGGCTTGCAGAAAACCGAAACTGAAAAGAAAATACAAACAAATGAAGGTGCGGTCGATGCAAAGGAAATTGGACTAATGGAAAATTATTTTGCTGAAAATGTAAAACAAACGAAGAATGTAAATTTGAAGCGAAATAAAGCCAAGGAGCAGAAGCAAACAAATCAAGATTCTGCAGAAGGAGAAACCATTTTGCAGCATTTAAAACTAACTGGCAGTGATCGCGCTTCACATTATAGTCTATATAAGAAAAAAGTAAAGGAAATTACTAGAATACCAGACCCTGCTTCTGCTACTAACTCGGCAGCAGATGCAGAAAGTTCAAATAAATTCAAAGTGTATAAATATAGCACTCCAATGGATGCCCCCGGGAATGGTTTCAATAAAACAAATAAAAAAATAACTGTGTCTTTTATCGAACAATAACCAGCGCTAAAATAAGCTTTAAAGTGGTGAACACAAATTCAGTGCCGATTTTGTGCAGACTGCCTTCTTGGATTGCAGCAGACAAACAATAAAACCACATTGGTTTTTCAGTATGCTGCTCAAGTTCTCTTTATGTATAATGTGTAAGTGTTCTCTTCAAAAGGGCATCTGCATTTGTGTCACAATGTAACTAGAGAATATGTAGATATGTATAATAAAATGCAAATACATTTTCAAAATATTTATTATTTCATGGCTCTAAGGCGTGTGAAAACTTCATAATAATATATACCAACAAAGAGAAGCCTGGTGGTGCAATGGTAAGAGCGTCTGTCTCCCATCTAGGAGGGCTTGGGTTCAAATCCTAGTGACTGTAGAATTTTTAATAAAAGAATTCCTATTACTAAGGGTGGGGACCCAATCATTAGTTGGGTTATCATTAGCAACTCTATCCGCGGAGTGATCCACTGAGGACAATAACAAAATAAAAGTACCTCAGCCAAATAAGACCCACCTTATTTTTGTTTTTATATTTGTAAAAACAAAAAGTTCGTATTTGGGTATCAAATTAAAGTTTATTGGTTTCTTAACACAATGACATAAAATAAACTACACAAAAATAAATATGGATATTGCAGTGTAAGACACTTAAAGGCAACACCAATTGCATATCGATGCATCTCTAAACAACCCATGCGGCCTTGCATTGTCGTCAAGAAAAACAAAATATTCCCGTCCAACAACGTCGCGACGGTTCTGAACATGGTCCATAATGATCGCTTGGGCATAACGTTGGCCCGTGAGTGTACCATTAAAAAATATGGAGATCAGTACACCATCCTAAAGAAATTCCAGCCCATACCATAAAACCACCACCACCAAAGGCAACGACTGGTTGGGTATATTGAGGTAAGGTACGATGTCCGGCACTACGATATACTCTTTGACGCCGTCTACCATTGCTGAGACAATATCTGGACTCGTCCGAAAATAGTATATCATCACACGGTATCGCTTCTTGAAGCCTACGTCTTGACCAATCCACCCAGTGTCTTCGTTGAGCCACAGTTCTTGTAGGACATCTCAAAGGGGGCGGTATGAGGTAAGTCCTACTTCAAACAATCGATTTCTTACAGTTTGGCCGTAGACTCGATTTCCTGTGGCATTCTGGAGCACTTGCTGTAGATATCAAGCAGTTAAAAACGAGTGCATTCTTGCATTAATTATCAGAAGTGGATCCTCACGAGGTGTTGCCAAAAGATCCACTTCCAGGCCGTCTTGCAGTTGTACCTGTTTCTCTAAGGCGTGAAAGGGCACATGAAATTACGCTCCGCGTGGTTCCTAACATATCAGCAATGTCGACCTGGAGATCTCCTCTTTGGTGCATAGCAACGGCTACATTTCGTTATTCTATTGCACAAATGCTACACACGAATAAGAAAGATCTTAAGAAGACAGGAAAGATTATTCAATCACACACATACATTTTATTTGACAATATATATTTATAGATATATACTATACGGTTAAACAATTGCAACTGGATTCGATTGTTTTTTTTAACATCAAACATTGCCGCTTGTTCTAATTATCAATAATAGACGACCATTAGCCGCCAAATACAAACATGTATGCTTTCCCTATTCATTTTTGAGTAGTTTATAAAAAGAAAAGAAGTTATTCCTTCTTCAAACAAGCATTGCTTGTGGCCTTATTACATACAACGTGTCTATAAAATTCAAGAAAATTTAACAAGAGGCTAAGTATATCTTCTTTTTAATAAATTCTACAAAAGTAATCCAAATCATGTTCTGTTAGGCCTATAAACGCTTCATGGTCCCAAACATAACAGTTCTTACACATTCACATGCTAAGCACTTCACAGGTATTACATAAGGGACAATACCAGTTGGTCTTGTTTGATTTCCCGCGATATTTATTTTTTTGGCCAGCAGAGGACTTTGGATGCGTTTCTCTAGGTGTGGACTGTTACATGTAGCGACAGATGTAGCCGCCAGTCCTTGTTGCCAAGTCCACAACAAACATGTCAAGATCTTGGTGTACGTTTTAAAAGCACATTTTCAACAAGATATAACATGGTGTCAGGCATAAAAGAACCCGAAAATGAAATATAAGAAGATGAAAGGAAAGGAAAGCAAGTACGGGAGGCACAACAAATTAAGAATAATAATAATTCGAGTGTTGGAAACACGTGCTAACTGCTAATAAGAGGTTAATATAAAATGGCGGCACCAGGGCTGCCCAAAGAATTAAATATAAGAACTAATGCCGCACATAATTGGCAAATATTTAAACGAAGGTTTAAAATATACTTTAAAGCATCAGGAAAAGCTAATAAACCGGAAGACGTCAAGGTTGCACTGTTTTTAAAGGCAATAGATATATAGATTCAAATTTAAGATGGAATAATCAAGTGGAAGATCTAATAAACAAATTACGACAAGTTCTTTTTAATTTTAGAAATTTAAAGCATATACTCCAAATAGAAAATTTAAAAACAGTGTATCATGCACTAGTAGAATCCCTGCTTCGCTATGGTATAATAGGATGGGGCTCTGTAGCGAGAACACACTTACAGAAACTGGAAGTCATACAAAAACGCTTCATAAAAATCATGCTTGATAAGAGTAATAATTACCCAACCACTCTTTTATACTCAGAATCAAAAATACCCTGTTTACGTGTAATGTACTTCCAAAGTATAATAACTCGACAATATAAAAATAAAAGTGAGTTAAAAAGAATAGAACATCCACATAATACCCGACACAAAATGAAGAAAAATAGTGAAATAATTAGGGTAGACAAAAAAATAGGACAGAAATCCATTAAGTTCTTAGGGCCGAGACTATTCAATATAATACCACAAGAAATAAGAGAAATTAAAACATTAGGTAAATTTAAGAATAAAGTAAAAAGTTGGATAAGAGAAGATAGGCAGCTTATTGTTACAACGATTGAAACGTTCCTATAAAAAAGTTTAGATTTATTAATATAATTATACTATTTTATTTAGGTTGTAGTCTTACTGTTCTTATCCTTTTCACCTTTACTTTACCATTTAGATGTGTAGTGCAATAAAATAAACTGTGCAATTAAATAAACAATTTTAGTTGATAAGACTGATTAAATTAAGTATAACAATTAAGAGAAATGTTACTTTAGACTTAGTTACAATCCAACAGCTCACGCACAAGCACAGCTTCTGTGAGTTTTTTTTTTTTGCGTTAGCAATACTAGTTTATTTAAAACATTACCGACTAGGACAAAATAATCTAATGATCTGCCAATTGTAAAATGTTGTTACAAAACAAATAAGTTGTATAGATGTTGTTTTTTTTTAATGTTTGAATAAACCTTATTATTATTATTATTAATTAGATTGACTATTTTGCTCTAAAATAATTAGTAAAGCCAAGATTTACAGTATTTTGATTTTGCAGGGTAGTCACCTATAACAAATTTGCCGCAGGTGTACATTACACAAGGTGAATGATAACACTGAATCAAATAAATTAACTTATTCTTTTAGCAGTATTGTATAACTGCAGATTTTAAGTTGTCTATCGTACCTCTTATTAACCCATGAAATCCCGAATTATTTAATTTTTGAATTTAGTTGAAATTTTCGTGTTTTTGTTGTACTAGTGATTCATATAATTAGTTTGTGTGGGTAGAAGTTTCCGAAATTAATTAGTATAGTAATTATGAGGTGTTACCATATGGTAACGCTGGGACTTAGGACTACTGCATTTTACATCAAAAATGGTTTTTTACAATAATAATGCATTAATAAGATTTATTAATTTTTATTGAAGTGAACTACATATAATACCAAATGAATCCATAAAAAACGAAAAAGAACCTTTATCTGGTGTGAAAAATTAAATTGCATTCTATACACATGCCGACATTGCACTTTTTACACATTGTGCGGACACTGGAAGAACAACCCTCTCCAGCTTCAGGTGATCGTACCTAATCTCATCGGTTATTCTGTTGAGAGTCACACTTGATAATGATGTTGCCGGTATCCCAGCTCCTTTAGGAGGTGTTCCGTACCGTTTCATGTATACTTGCACAATTTCTCTTCTGAAGTTCGACTGTGTTATTGGGTTTACTGAATTCTTATACATTATCCAAGCATTTTCAATTGCCACGTCTAAAAGCCAGGTGAATATGCATGACTACCATTTTTTCATTCTGATTCCGACACGATATCGCCCGACATTCTCGTCCATGAGATCTGTGCCTCCCATGTTACTATTGTATTGTCCAATTGCCGAAGGCCTTTGTAAGACAATATTTTTTTTTCACTCTGGGACCACCTCTTCACATTTCCAGTTGGATTCACACCATGGCAAGTCGACGCTACAGTTACCACATTATTGTCCATCCAGCGCACTAATATTATACCATTTTCTTTATCTAATGTAGAAAAATAGTCACCTCTCTTACTATTTTTGTTCATACATTTCTTCTCAGGTAAAGGACAACCCCTTGGTGTGCGATTTTCGCGTATAGTTCCCGTACGGCCATACCCATTTTCACGTAAATAGTTCAAAAGGGAAATATGTACTAGTAAACAAATTATCAAAATAAAACTTATAGGGAAGGTTTCTCTTATCATCTGGAAATTCGTTCACCATAGATATAAACGGTGCAGTTGCCTTGCCAAAAATTTTCCCATATTCTTCATTCAAGTTCGGAATTTTTCCTTGATACATCTCGAAGTTGACAAGGTACCCAGATTTACTACTGATGCACCACATCTTGAAACCGAATCGTATCGGTTTACCACGGATGAATTGTTTGCACCCGTGGCGACCATAATACTTGATCATTGACTCGTCATAGTCGAGACCTTCTTCGGGAACAAAGTATTTTAGAAATGCTTTCTTCATCATGTTCATGAGAGGGCGAACTTTCCAAACTTTGTCTTGTTGGTCAACGTTGTTATTGTCGGCACAATGTAGAAATTGTATTATAGTAAAAAATCTATTGCGTCTCATTGTGTCACACACAAACCCATTTCTCATATCAATACCTGAAACCCAGTAGAATTTCTTGCCAGGTAGATGATTGTAGCAACTTATTATGAGTATGGCAATAGTGCACCTCATCTCTTCAAACGTAATTTTTGGATCTGGATAATTTTTAAATTGAGCGTACAGTGTAGACTGGTGTACTAAATAGTTTATTACTTCATCAGTCCAAAATAATTCAAAGAATTCAATGATAGACAAATTTTTGAAGCTGGTGAAATCAGGTGGTGGAAATCGCGAATTTGGTACATCTAAATCGCCGTTTATCCAATTAAATGTAGTACACAGTTTCGGAACTTCACTGGTTGTCTGCCTTTCCTGCGCTGCACCAGCATTATCTGACGAAGTAGACGTTGCAACTCGTATATCATCTTCGAAACCTATTCTTTCATTATTTGAAAATACAATTTCTGCAGGAGCTGCTAGTTGTCTTCCTGGTAGATGGTTTATATCTGGGACGTCATCTTCATCGCCAGATTCCTCGTCTGTAACTACCCTGACTTCTGGGGGCTCAATGAATATCTGGTCAGCATCACAGTCGTCAGCATAAGCCATTTCCAAGGCTTCTTGTAAAGTAAAACCACGTCTACCATAAAATCAACATCTAAAGAAACACAGTAGTGGTAAGTCCTAGCGTTACCATATGGTAACGCTATTTTGAACGACATAAAACAGGAAGAAAATGAAAATCTTTGGCCACGTGTACTTTTCTGAGGTTAGAAGCGTCCTTTAGAAGTAAACTTTTGCTACAACAATAGAAATATCTACAAATGTCACAAAAATATTGTACTTACTGTAGTTGAAAGTCGGTATTTTCGGGACTGACATGATTATGACTTTTCAAATGATGCAAACAACCGCTAAACATCAATGACAACTTTGATAAGTTAAAAATCCTGCTACTATGAACTATTGGCAAGGTGCATCTAGCGCTATCTACTAGTTTCTTGTCACAATTATCTTACAGGAACCAACTTTTCAACGTCGTATTTGCGTTACCATATGGTAACGCAGGGACTTCATGGGTTAAATGCATCAAAAGTAAAAAAATATAACTTATAATCTATTCACGATCGATTTGCCATCCAACAGACTGTGGAAATCTGGGGGAATGTGTGGTATCATTGAAATTTGTCAATTAATTAAGTTGGGTTATGCTAGTTTTTGTTGATGGAGGTTATGTTTTTTGAAAGCAGGCATAATTTAAATGTTGTCGTAACACATACCAAATACATATTGCTGTTCTTTTTACACGAGAATTCTGAACTCAAATCGTATGTATACAGAGCATATTCCACGCCATTCTTTGTTGTCCTATATTTAGGTACTGCAGCAAATTAACAATTAACGTCCATGCCGCTCATGTTTCAAATTGATATTATGGTAGTCCAGTGGTTGACTGTTTGATTGGTGCTAAGAGACCCAAGTTCGTATTCCACTGAGGTCAGTGTTTTTCTTGGGCGAGATAAAAACTGTAAAACACTCATTCACAA